>MNCI01014001.1:351993-447671 GCA_015680685.1 Gnetum montanum
TCATCGGGTAAGTTAGGCTTTTGTGTATTATGATGACGTTGTTTTTGTTCATTCTTATAGGAAACTCCCACTTCAGGTTGTATACTCCAATCTTCATTGTCATATAGCTCATTGGTTCTCCAATGAACTTCCTCACTAAGTATGGTGTTATTATCATCTTGTAGGAGAGACATTGTTATGTATTTGTGTGTGAATTTAGGCGTGACTTTTAATAATTATTCCTTCTTTCCAAGAGATGTATCGTTAAGTTCTTTACAGTGATCTTGAATGGTTAACTAATCTAGATAACTAGCACCATCCTCGGCAACGGCGCCAATGATGAGTGGCGAGGTACCCCTACACTCAACCATACGAAACGAGCGTCGCACACGCGATCCGTTCAAACTCCGCAGATGGACTAGCTGTGGCACCTAGATAGTTAGCCTTAGGTCACAGTTCGTTGTCTTCCCACCTAGACTAGAATTGCATTTGTCACATATGGTTTAGTCCAAATGAGGTGTATGATGTGTTCCTAATCTATGCTACTCCTGAAGGCAGTGGAAAAATAATATTTAACTAAGCTAAACTAGGAGGAAAAGGCTAAGAAAATCTTGGACCAATTCCTTGATCAACCATACACATCTTGGACCTCGTGCACGACTACCACTGGAATTTACCAAGCGTAGCTCCTAGGTATGCCACTGAGATTACCAAGTGCAGGTCCCAAATACGCCATTGGGTTACCAAGCATAGATCCTAGCTACACCACTGGGCTACCAAGCAGTCACACTTAAATGCTTGTAATCAAGTCGTACTCGTTTCGTGTTCTAGGAGTTTAAGGATGAGAGAGAGAAAACAGTAAATAAAATTAAATAAATAAATTACAAAGTGAATGCTACAATGATGAAGTAATCTCGATCTTTATTACCGATCATGTGCGTGTCCAAGTACAGCACACTCGAATAAAGACACCGTACAATTACATTCACCACACTGCGGGCAAACACGGGAAAAAAATCTAACTCTGGAGGGATCAAACTACCAAAGCTTCGCTACTTCTAACTGCTATATGCCTAAAACTGGAAAAGTCGCCTCTTATTTATAGATATGGCAGCGGACTGCGATATCGTGTACGCAATATCGTAGGGAAGACGCGATATCGTGGCCTATGCGAATCGCGTCTCATCAATAGTGTCAAGCACTAGCTCGCCTTTGTTTATCATCCTTTGCAAGTGATCTTGTAAAGCTAGGAAAAAATCTTTACTATGGCCAAGCAACTAGTGGTAATGATAGAATTGGTCAAGCCTAAAATTTCTTGGGATGGAGGGCTCGTTTGGCATTGTCGAAGCAGGATTTCTTAGCAACTTGTAGTATCTGTCATGTTTTTTATGGACATCCTCAAACATTTATTTGTATTGGATGTGTTTGGCTTTTAACAGTTGTTCCAGTAGCTCTGAGGGCTTTAGCAGCAACGGGGTATACTTAGAGTGATCCTTGCACTCAAAGTTGGACCTTTAAACAACTTGCATTGTAGCCATCGAGGATGTCAACTAGTTGGTTACCTTGGCACTAGAGTTGGCAACTTTGTTGTTAGCTAGGGCTTTGGGTTGCCTAGCCATTAGCCCCTAGTTGGTTGCTTTGGCCTCCTTGGCTATAGTTGCCACTGTTGCATTCTACTTTCCCTTTTCCTTGTCTCTCCATGCATGCTAGTTTTTCTAGGCCACATAGGTTGGGTCCTTGCTATCTTTTGCCGTTTCCTCTATGCTTTTGATTTGAGTGAAGGCTTGGCTTAAAGACTGCAGGCCCAAGTAATATACCTTCAACTTTATAAAGTCATTAACTATGCCCTTAAAAATGGCCAAGAGATATGCTTCCACTATTAGCTCTTGTATTTCATTTAGTAAGCCACTCAAGCATTGAATGAATTTCTACATGGGCTCTAGGTGGCCCTGCTTGACCTACATTAGTTGGTCTAAGGTTTCCTCTGGCTTTAAATTGTATTTGGAACACATTATGAATTGGCTTAAGAGGTCCTCCAAAGAGAAGATAGAGCCTCTGGGCAGTGCATGGTACCAATCTAATGCTTTATCAGTCAGTGACATGGCAAACATGCACATGATGGCATGTTGTCATGCTTACAATAGGAGGCACTCAAACCTAAACATGACCAGGTGCACATTGGGGTCTCCCTCACCATTATATTTGGTGAATTAAGACAGTGAGATCCCAGTTGGAAGAGTTAGAGGTGGGACCACAAGACTTATAGGGTTGTCCTGGTAGAAATTCACCACTTTGACAATTTTAGAGGAGGCAACTTTGAGTTGATTCCCCTCTTCTATCAAGCTTTGGATCATTTGGAACACCTAGTCTAAGTCTTGAGATGCTCCAACCAATTGTGTTGGTTGTGCTATGTGCTGTTAGGCTAACTATGCAGCCCATGGCTTGGTCACCGGTTGCAAAACTACGTGATGTGCTTGATGCATGGGCTATGTTATGGGCATGGTGATTGGGGCAAGAAATGCATGCATAGGTTGGGTTGACACCAAAGGTGCCAATGAAACAAGCAAGATGTAGGATGCTTGAGTAATTTATGACCTAGGAACTGGCCTTGTGTGGGCATATGGTTGAGCTAATATGGTTGCTATGGGTAGAGATGATTAAATAGGTTGCAATGATGTCATGAAGGGTAAGTTAAGGGGAGCTACTGCATCATAATACATGTACTACATTTGATGCGTTGCTAGTACAGGCATTAACCTAGGCCTGATGGAGTGGGAAGGTGATGCTAGTGCTATGACCATCTCAAGGAGAATGGGTGAACTAAACCGAGGAAGGGCCAGAGTAGGGATTGCTCATTGGAAGGTAATGTGGAAGGGGCCCTCATGCTTAGAGTGAGCTTTGAACTCATCCTCTTATTCTAGTAGGGCTTCCTCATAATCTATTCCTACATCATGCTCACTTGCTTAGATGAGCTAGATTAATAGTCGATGGTTAGGCTTTGTGAGTAGGATGATGTCAAATGAGGAAGGGATATACTCCCATCCATCCCGGTGGATCAGCTTGTAGTTCCATTTTGCCTCCATCTCAGAGTGATCTATGAGTAACCCTACTTGAATCTTTGCACATATAAAGTTGTACTGCTTGTTGGCTAGTGTGGCATATTTTAGGTCTTGATTGCATAACCTAAGGGATTGCCTTCGTCTTACCATCACGAGGTTCATAGGGTTATCAATCCTAGTCTCTTATTGGATGGGCAAGATGTCAAGTGTGTTTGAGATTGACGTCAAAGGCTGATATGGATTCATGGTCGTAGATCGGATTGCAAGGAGATTGCAGTGGTCGTTGGCTATGAAACATGGTGGACTATGCTAAAACTAACTCTATCTTAGCTAACACCGCTAACTACGCTCTTCACACTGGGGAGCGAACTATGCTCTCCATGCTAGAGAGAAAACTATGCTGACTATGCTCTCTACACTAGAGAGTAGACTATGCTAACTAAACTCTCCACACCAAAGAGCATACTACTCTCTCCACACCAAAGAGTGGGCTATGCTAAATATGCTCTCTATGCTAGAGAGTAAACTATCCTGACTATGCTAGAGACAACTACACTCTAACTGAAGAGAATGGGAACTTAGCAACAATGGAAACAAGTGTGATTTGGGTTGCTATGTGGGGTCTTGGGGGGACTGACTATAGGGTCCAATCTACACTGATAGGTTGATAGACAACTGCAATGTAGACAACATGCAAGACAACCACAACAAAGTCTGAAAAAGTGGTTCAACCCTCCTTCTAGTGCTAGAAAACTATGACGACTGAAAACATCGGTGGCTGGAACACCGAGGTCCATGGGTGCATATCCTAACCTAGAATCCATGCAAGTGCCTAATGGAGGCAAAGACAAGATGCCCTGAACAATTTGACCAATCAAATAGAGACTTACTAGATGTAATGAGGGTGCAGTGTGGTTAGCTACAATGTTGATGCAAGATGACGTTAATTGTGCAAGTAGTATTTGTCGTGTTAATGGTGTTTATAATGTCAATGGTGTCAACGATGTCAAGTGTAATCACAGGTGTCTGAGAGGGGAATGAGAGTAGTCAAAAGTTTTGGCCAAGTGGATGATGTTAACGCATGTATACCACTGCCTAAGCATAGTTTTAGGCATAGCTATGTGGTAAAATAATGAAAAATGCAAGTAAAGTGAGACAAATGCAAAGAAAGAGATAGAGAAGTAGAACACCACCCCAAATGGGGTTGAGCATAGTTAACACCAAAAAGGGTTAGAAGGTACACAATGTACAACAGGTGCAATGGATAGTGTAGTCACAATCTCCAAGGTGCCTAGCCACAAGAACTAGCTTTCTACTAAGGCATCTACGTCTATTGAGTTGGTTGCTATAGTGTACCATTGGTTGTCATGCTCTATTGGGCTATGGGGATCTGCAGTGGTCTACAACTTTGCCTCTTCTTGATTTGCCAAAATGCCTTTGGTTTTCTCCCAAGTGTTCCTTAGATCTGCCAACTCTTTCATTTGCCAACCTTGAAAACTTTGAAGACGCAAGTATTCATAGGTCTAGGGTTAGTGGAAAATGTGGGATGGCTACCATGTGGTGAAGGGGATGGTTGGGACTACACTCAATATAGTCACTATTTATATGGTGTACTAATGGGGGCTAGTGGTCTTGTGCTTTACTATGCTCTACTAGACTCTGTGAGACTACGAGACTATGACTACACTAGCAACCATATGTGTGTGCATTGAGAAGACTGCAAGGTACCTGAAAAATGAAAGCCAAAGACTATGCTCCATGGGACTACGCTCTCTATGGTCTAACATGGGGTCAAGTGTGGTTATAATTTTGGGAGAAAATAAAATACAAGAAAGAAGCATTTTGCCAACTATGCTTACCAAAGGTGAGTGGACTACATTTTGGAGTTTAGCCAAGCATCATTGCTATGTTGTGGAGGTTTCTAGAGGCTATTCTAGCTAACTATGCTCTCTATGAAAGGCTGACTATGCTCTGGCCTAGGGGAGAGTGTAGTCTCAATGCAAGCAAAATTTGTGAGAAAATGATTTTTTTTTTTACTATGCTTTCCACGAGAGGCTAACTATGCTCCCAATTGGGGGCGAGTGTAGTCCTGAGACTTGCCAAAACTTGTGAAAACTTGCTTCCTATTAACTACACTCTCCACAAGAGGCTAACTATGCTCTCAACTAGGTTCAAGTGTACTCTTAACACTTAGAAAAAATTTGCAAAATTGGCCCTCTTACTGACTACTTTCTCTATGAGAGGTTGACTACACTCTCATCTAGGGTTGAGCATAGTGTCAACACTTAGCCAAAACTATGAAAAAATGGCCTTCATGCTGACTACACTCTCCATGAGAGGCTAACTATGCTCTCATCTGGGGTTGAGCTTAGTGTCAACACTTAGCCAAAACTACAAAAAATGGCCTTCAAGCTAACTATGCTCTCACGAGAGGCTGACTATGCTCTTAACTAGGGGTGAGCGTAGTCTTAGAACTTAGAAAAATTTGCTAAAAATTTCCCTTCATGCTAACTACACTCTTTACGAGTGGCTAACTATGCTCTCAATCGGGGGAGAGCGTAGTTTCAAAACTTAGAAAAAATTTACAAAACTAACCCTCCTACTAACTACTCTCTCTACAAGAGGCTGACTACACTCCCATCTAGGGGAGAGCGTAATCTTGACACTTAGAAAAAATTTGCAAAATTGGCCCTCCCACTAACTATGCTCTCCATAAGAGGCTAACTATGCTCCCATTTGGGGAAGAGTTTAGTCTCAGCACTTAGAAAAATTTGCAAAAAAAATGGCCTTTGTGCTGACTATGCTCTCCATGAGAGGTTGAATATGCTCTCAACTCAAGGAGAATGTAGTCTCAACATTTAGCAAAAATTTGTAGTCGAGATGCCATAGTATAGATTTGGTGGTGTTTCAATGTTCAACTCTCTCACCCCCTCTAATTTATAGTATGCCTACATAATGTTCATAACCAGGATAAAAAGATAAGGTGATAATGGATCCCCTTTGTCTTAACCCCTGACTAAGGGAGGAATACCCCCATAAATTCCCTTCCAAATCCAAGAAGAAAACCCTCGATGATTGAATATGAATACACAAATCAACAAAGTCTAGGTGAAAGCATTTCCTTAACATAATCTCCCTCAGTGACTCCCAAGAGACAATGTCATAAGCTTTGGAAATGTCTAATTTAAAGCACATACCAAGATACTTTGTAACCCTTAAAGAATATATAACCTCTTACACCAATAAAATCTGATCTTGGATGTGCCATCCCTTAATAAAGCTAGCTTGGTGTGACCCCACCAAGTGCGGCATAAGAGACCCCAATTGGATCATCAACATCTTTGTGAAAAGATAAAGAAGAGTGTTGCAAACCTTGATAGGCCAAAATTGTAATGGATCTATGGGGTTGGTAGACTTTGGAATAAGCATGATGTAGGAACAATTGATTTCCTTGCATATTTGTTTCCACCTCAACATTGCATTGAAGGCATCCGAAATATTCATCCCTAGAATGTTAATGAAAGCATTGAAAAATTCCACCAACCAGCCATCAAGCCCTAGCACCCTACCTAGCTTCATAGATGTTAGAGCCTCTTCCAATTCCATTCTGGTGAAAGGCACAAATAGGCAGAAGTTTTCTTCCTCAGTGAGGACAAGATCAATTGAAATTGAAAGAGGACTCACTTGCTTTCTTCTCCAAATGCAAGACTAGAAATCTAGCAATATCTGAGCAATTTGCTGACACACATTCACCTCCTACCCCTAAAGGTTTAGGTTGTGAATCTTCTTAGACAAGTTTGCTGAGTTGGAAAAAACAAAGAAAAAAATGTGTGTTCTAATCTCCTTCTTTCAACCAATGTGCTTGACCCCTTTGCCTCCAATAGGCCTCTTCCTCCATATCCAAGGCATGAAGCTCAACCAAAACCTCACACTTGGCCTCATCCAAATTCTTACGCAATTCTTGCTCAAATTGTATCTCTAAAAGCTGGTGAAGTAGCCTTCCTTTGGTGGACCTAAAAGTATATTTATCCTCTGCACATAGGGTCTTCAAGGCTCTCTTAAGCTAACTCAACCCCCACTTGAGGAAATCCTGAGGTTCCACTTTCTGCGAATAAGAACCCCAAATGCCTTCCACCAACAGATGTAGCCAAGGCTTATTAAGCCTTAGCCACCTTCTCCAGACAACACAGGATCAAACGATGGTCTAACGCCATACATTCCTACCCTTTCACCACCACCCCCAGGTCATGAGGACATGGGAACTAACCCAGACCTAATAAATCCTAGTCATAATCTTCTCACTTTCCTTCTACCTATTACTCCATGTGAATTGGCATCCCCTAAGCTCCATGACAACCATATCATGTACAACTAGAAACTACAAAAAATTATGAGATCCTAGCAGGTCTTGTGCCCCCCTATTAGACTTCTCCCACCTGTATAGCCATTGATTGAAATCCCTGATAATAATCCATTACTGCCAATCCCAAACTAGGAAAGTAATCTTGTGTAACTCCTATAGCCGCTCTTTGCAACATTGATCTTCATAGAAGTTCGTAAGTTAGAGTCTAGTATCCATGAGAAGAATCATAATGCTTCACATGAAACTATCAATAACTTTGAAATTCCAAGGTGAAAGAAGAGACAAACCCCATGCTGTCCCTTGATAGGCAACAACTTGAATCTACCATCTGAACCATCTGAGCCAATGACCCTCTTGTTGCTGGAGTTTGGTCTCCTATAAACAAATAGCATCACATTTCTCCTTATGCACCATCTCTCTTAGGGTATTTCATTTGTAGGAGGTACCTACCCCCCATAGTTCCATGAGAGGATCCTCATTTCCTACTTGTCATGCATTTCTTGTAAACCTCCTTGAGGCTGGTTTGAACCCCTAGGTCAATCTCCAACTATGTCTTCTTGGCTTAGGACATAGGGCCCAGTGGACGTCCAACCTTGTTAGTGTCTGGGGAGATTGAGAAAGCCCCTTCATCTTTGGCACCTTCCTTTGTAATCTTTGACATGGGTAATAACAAACCACCCCTCATCACCAAAACCCAACTCCCAAGGGATGACAACTCCTCCTTTAGTGTTCGGTTGCTACCCCCGATGAATAGGAACCACCCTCAATGGGTGATTTCAGCAACTCCAATGATCTCTATGGAGTCCTAACAGACACCTGGGCCATCACCCCCAATGAAACATCTCCCTACATAGATCCCCAAGGTAATCCCCCTTTTCAAGTCACCACCATCCATTCATCCCCCAATTTCTTGGGGTCAAATGCATTCTAACCTACCCTATAATTTGTAGTCTAGTGTCTTGCCTTACCATAGGTCCCACAATTTTGAGTTGCTTTGGACTTCTTGGCCACCTGTGAATCTTTTGCCATGTTCTCATATTCAATAGTCACTTTTTCCCACCCAAGGGCAAGCCAAGGACAACCTCCTTTATCAGATATTTTGGTGACAATGACATCCAAATGCAAAATCAAGTGAAGCCCATCCAGTAAACCAGTCAAAGGAGATAAACTCCCCAAAGAAACTAGCCAAGGTTTTCAAAAAATCCATTATCCAAAGCTCCCATGAGATCCTGAAAACCTAGATCCACATAGGAGCCCTCAAAAATAGGTACGAATCATGATGAGCACTTGGCCTCTAATGTGTTAGGGCTAATCCTTGCACCCTAAAGGACTAGGGACCATCCATCAAGACCCTGTTCCTATCCACAAATGACTAGAAAACAAAGAGAATGAGGTTCCTTGGGAGGCTACGCACCTCCACAGGGAAAACCCCTAATTTGCTACCACCCACATCTTAACCAAATCCAACATAGGACAAGCACCTACTAAAACGAATTTCTTGATAAGGCTTAGCTCAATTGTCCTCAAACCCTCACAAGTAGGAGCCTTCACGTGTAGCCTCATAAAGCCNGGTGCTCATCATGATTCGTACCTATTTTTGAGGGCTCCTATGTGGATNTAGCGCTATTCACACATCCACCTTGTGTTCCCACCCATATCCTCTAGCTTCTCCTTGCAAGTGCACATTCACATCCAAAAAAAATATACAACTGTTCAATTCACTTTTCTCAACAATTTATAAAGGTTTAGTCTCACACACCTTTCTTGAAGTTTTAAGTTCATCTTCTTCCTCTTGCATAGTTTGGATTTCTTTGCCCCCATATGCATTCTTCTTTGGCTTAGTGAACTTCCACTACTTATGGTCATATTTACCACAATTATAACATTGATCTTTATCTTGATCTCCACCTTCTCTTGTAGATCTATCTCTTCTTCTTCCTCTCCATGATGGTGATGTGGATTCCCTTTCTTCTTAAGTTGATTTCCTTGATTTTTGGGTTGTTTTCTTAACATTCTTTCTTTGTTCTTTTTCTTTTTTTAATTCAAACATTATTATCTTCATTTCAAATTTTAGGGCAAGATCATAAGCTTCATCAAGAGTATCAAACTCATAAAATGTTAATTCTTCCTAATATTGCATCCTTAATCTACCAATAAAATTAGAAGCTTGCTACTATTTAGACCAATGGACATCAATTTTTTGCAAAGTGATACAAAACTCAACATAATAATCCTTTACCTATTTGTCTCCTTGCTTGAGAAATTTTAGCTTCTTGATGGCTTCATAGCAGTACAAAGTCTTCTCAAATCTTTACTTTAGTATGAATTTCATAAGTTGCTAACTCTCAATGGACCTACCATGCTCTTCAAAATATTTGCTACATTCTCTATCCCACCATTTTGTTGCTAATCCTTTGAAGCTTACTCTCAACAATATGAATCATGGATTTACTAGCAATTTGTTCAACAAGAAAATATGTATTCATAACCCTCAATAAAGAAAGAAAGAAATATGTACCCAAACACTTTTGAAAATTAGAATATCAACATGAAGAACTCTTAAAGTACTTCTCAAAATTTCCACAAGTCTATCATCATCATTCTCTTTATTAGCATGAATAAAAGGGAACCTTGGTTCATACCTTTAACATGTAGATTCTTCTCTTCATGGAGCTCTTTGATCACTTCTCCTACTTGATCCATGCATAAATGCAAAAGAATTCTCCTCCTTAATCTCCATGCCATGTCTTAATTCTTCTTCAAAGTCTTGGTATCTATTAGCCAATAATTTGGGAATGATTTCTTACATTTCATTCACAAAAGCTTTGAAAGAATCTTTAAGCTCTCCAAGCTCTTATCTAAGCTCTTGGCTGGTCTTCTTTTTAAAAGAAATAGCTTCCCTAAGTCTAAAGACAAAATTTCAAAACAACAAAGATTATACCCATACGCAAATCTAGGTAAGGATTTCAAATACTCACAACAATATTCCTTCAATTCAAAGTAAATGACACTATGCTTTAATACAAAATCACAATTCTAGAATAATTCACTTCAAACCCTAGCCTTTTAAGCAAATGGTTGCTCAGTAATCATAAGAGCAACTTGATCCAACCAATATCAAAGTAATTATTACCAATCTTTGGCAATTCAAATCCTAATTATGTACAAAGCATACTGGATTCTTCAAAATTCTTCAAGGTCTTAATGAAGAACACCAACTCAAGATGTGAATGCCTCCAAACAAATTCTTTGATACCAAGATGGTGAGGAGCCCATCCTACCACTCCAGGTACCCAATTCCACACTCTTCCAAGCCAATTTAGCTTTAAGAAAACAAGTAAACAAGAAAATAGAGAAATTCTCCCTTTATTAATCAATCTCAAATGAGAATTACATCAACAATGAGAAGCAAAGCTCAACACAAACTCAACCAAAGTTCTTGGAGGTCACACATGTCCTAGGTCTCTCAAACACTCTCAAAGATGGCTCACACTTTGAGCACACCTTCTCTAAGCTACTCTCTCTCAAGTGCACTCACTCTTGCCTCTCACATCCTTTCTTGGCTACTCTTGGATAATCTTATCACTCGCTTAAATACTCTTGTTTTTGCATTGACCTTTGGCATCCTTTTATAGGCTTGGCTTCTAGCTATTAGTCTTCCCAAATCATCAAACCTTTAAAATTCTAACTTTTTAGCTACCTACAAGAAGCTATGCTAGTTGGGGCACAGGTTACCATATGAGTCTAGATGGATTATGCTTTGCTAAGTCTAGATGGTTTATGCTTTGCTCTATTAGCTCTATGTATGATTTTGTATGATAAGGAATAGATATGATGTCATGTCTAGGATGCATGTTCAAGTGGTTATGACTAAGTTTCTATTTATGCATGTGTTGGATATGTTATGGTTACTCGGTGATGCATGTATAGTTATGTGTGTAGATGTGTGGACGCATATGTTAGTGCTTGATGTATGTGTGGTTATGCATGTGGACGTTTGGATTCTTGTGGACTATCCTTACTGCAAAATGCTCTTTTCCCCCATTCCTCTCCTCTAGTACAATATCTGCTAGACCAATTTCAAAATTCCTTTTTCTAAAAAAAAAATTTCCTATAATTTAACATTGTCCATTGGAATGGAACCTGTGACCTTGGTTTTCCATGCCAAGACTCTTACCACTAATCTAACACCTCACTATTGTTCTATATGAAATGAAATAATGAATTAAAATGTAAAGTTTTAGATAAGTGTGAATCATTGAAAGGAGAAAATTTGTACTAATGTGTCAATTTTAGCAATCGATGTTGCTTTAATAATTATATTGTAATGGTAACTTTCTTTGGTTATAAATAGCTATGTGTCATTTTAGAAAAATTCGAACTTGATTCTTATAATCATTTGATTTAACCAACTATTTTGGCTAACTGCTTTCCAAAGATATTACGGTCCTTGCAAATATTTATAGTCTTAGATATTTTAGTTATAATCAAACAACTATGTCAAAATAATTATAGTTCAAAAGTATAAAGTGTAATATGAATAACAAGCATACCACAGTGGACAGTTGAAGGCTTTTTGGGATCATAATGGCTAGTTTCCATTATGAAGGCCTTCGAGTCAAGCTATGACTCATTTTGTAGGATTCACTTTTACATGTTACAACTATTAAGACGCAACTTCAGAACTTCCCAAACTAAAAATTCCATTAAATGAAAACTTGTGAAAAAAAAATTTTCTACTAATAAATAACCAACAATTTCATGACAACATGATAACACTTCACACTATAAAAATTTGATCCCTAAAACAAGACAAAATGAAACAGCATAGCTAATATCTACAATCAGAGAAATAATGCAATTTTTCTTAAGAAAAACTTCATATAAATACATTTATATAAGTAGCCAAAAATTCATGACATTCAACTATTATTTTCACCAATCTTATTAGTCAACAGGTTATTGATGGTAGTGTGTAATGCAAGAGTTATTTTTTTGGTTTGCCTTATGACTTAGAAATGAAAGTCATGTATCATCTCTTGTCATCTTTTGAAGCAAAAAAGGACAAATTTAATTCTTTTCTAATTTCATGAATTAATGGAAGGATGTACTTATTTTTTCCCCAATTCATCATTTTTTCATTATTTATCCATAATTTTTACTGGGGAATGACTTTCATTCCCCTTAGTATGGCCCCACTAATTTTCTATAAATATGAAGGTCATACCATGTTGTAATGCTTGCAAAAATTATCAATAAAGATTCAATACAAATTTTCTCTGAAATCTTCAACCATTCTCTTATGTTCTCCTTTCACATTCTATTACTCTCAAACTTTCAACAACTCAACATCAAACATTTTCATCAATCATTCATCTCATTCAAAATTCTCAGTAAAGTTCATAAACATTTCAACTGCTATCTTGAAGAATTAGTTGTATTGCATAAACACTTCACTTGCTACCAACTGATCTTCCTTACTCTTCCAACATCTTCTTGCCAATACAAATTTTGGCCCAACACTTACACAAGTGCCCAAAAGAATCAGCAAATATACTACTGCCATCAACACCCAAGATTGAACAATAGCACAAACAAAATTTTTCTCATTTATATGAGACTCCACACAATCTATAATAGCATCTAGATCAAGTGCATTCTCTTCAGCATCAAAGAAAATTTCATCATCACAAATAGCAATCACCCTCACATTTTCCTTACAACTAGGAAGCATCAATGAAGAATTCAAGTTACCAACCTTAGTATTAACAATAGTGGACAACAATCTAAACTTACAATTGCCTTGCCTTACAATCCAACTATGATTTTCTCCATCAAAATTAGCCTTATTATCATAATTCCATGGTCTACCAAATATAAGATCTGAACAATCAATAGGCAATACATCACAAAGAATTTGATCATGAAAATCTCCAATGGATTTATCAATAAGGCATTGCTTCTTAACTTGCTTATAATGATTCTTCATTAACCAATATACTTGGTATGGATTATGGTAAGGAATTGTAACTAAGTGCAATGACTTCACAACCTTGGTAGAAATCACACTTTCTTGTGCTCCACCATCAATGAGCACACTCAAGGAATGACCTTTAACATCACAATGAGTTCTAAAAAAATGCTTCCTCATAACATATTCATTGATACTAACATGTCCAACAAAAGTACAACTATTCAACTCACTTTGATTAGCAATGTACAAGGGACGATGTTCACATACCTTGTTTGAAGATTTAAGCTCATCCTCTTGCAGAGTTTGAGTTTCCTTACCCTTAGAGGCATTCTTCTTTGGCTTTGTGCATTTCCATTCTCTATGACCTGATTCACCACAATTATAACATATATCTTTACCTCTTAAATATTGTTCCCTTCTTCTTCCCCTCCTTGGAGAAGTAGACTCCCTTTCATTCTTCTTTAGTTCATCTTCACCATCCCCTTTGAATTATTTCCTTGACTTGTGAGTTGCATATTTATCATCCCTTTTCTTGTAATCTTTGTTCTTCTTTAAGCCAAACTTTGTGATTTTCATTTCAACCTTGAGAGCAAGATCATAGGCTTCATCAAGAGTATTAGGCTCATAGAATGTTAATTCTTGCTGATATTTCATCTTTAATCCAAAAATGAAGTTAGAAGCTTGTTCATACTCAATCCAATGAACATTAGCCTTTTCCAAAGCTTTACAAAATTCAACATAAAAATCTTTTACCTCTTGATCTCCTTATTTGAGAAATTTTAGCTGCTTGATGGCTTCATGATAGAAGGATGTCTTCTCAAACTTTTGCTTGAGCATGAACTCCATGAGTTGCCAAGTCTCAATAGGTTTTTGATGTTCTTCAAAGTATTTGAGACATTTCTTATCCCACCATTTGGCTGCTAATCCTTCACACTTACTCTCAACAACATGAATCATTGACTCACTAGGAGATTGCTTAATAAGAAAATACTTATTCACAACTCTAAGCCAAGAAAGAAAGAAATCTACACCTTCAACACCTTTAAAGATGGGAATATCCACATGAGGAATTCTTAAAGCATTTCTTAAGATCTTTACAAACCTTTCATCATCATTTTTGTCATTATTTTGAAGAAAAAGAAACCTTTGCTCATACCTTTGAGTTCTAATATCTTCTCTTCTTAGAGTTTTTTGATCATTTCTTCTTCTTGATCTTTGCATAGATGCAAAAGGATTTTCTGCTTCAAACTCCTCTTCACTTCTTCTTGAAGCTTATTCAAAATCTTGATGTTTGCTAGTCATTACTTTGGGAAAGACTTCTTGCATTTCCATAACAAAAGCTTTAAAGGAGTCTTTGAGCTCTTAAAGCTCTTGTCCAAGCTCTTGATTAGTCTTCTTCTTAGGAGCCATACTTTTCATAAAACTAAAGGAAAAATCTTAAAGCAACAAGCTGAGATCTTCAAGCAATTCTTATAATTCAAGGTAACACAAGTGTAATGAAGATGTATTTGACTTCAAACCCTAGCCTTTCAAGCAAATAGTTGCTTAGTTATCAAAAAGGAACTTGACCTTACAAGATTCAAGAAGTCTTTACCAATCTTAGGTTCTCCAAAACCTAAGTGGTTGTAAAGCTTCAAAATTTCTTCAAAAGCTTGATGAAGATCAACAATTCAAGTGTAGAAACCTTCAAACCAAATTCTCTGATATTATTCTAATGTGAAGCCTACCTCAATAGACTCCAAAAGGATCCATTCCATAAGCTTCCTAAGAAAAATTAAACTTAGAAGCAAGAACAAGACAATGAATTGGAAAAAATTCTCCTTTTTATAAGAAAACTTTCAAAATGTAAAAAATTACATCAAATATGAAGAGCCAAGCTCAACTCACATCTCTCCTAGGGATCTTAGATGCCACGTATGTCCCTTCTCAATCCTCAATTACTCACAATGGAGCTAAGCTCAAGACAAGATACTTATAAGAGATTCTCTCAACCCCTCTCAAGTGCTCTACCTTGCCTCTAACTCAAACTCTTCTTACACAAGCTCTCAAAAGATGTCTCAAATCTTTCTTCTCTCTCTCTTTCCCAAACTCAAGCTATGGACTCTTATTTGTAGCTTCTTGGTGTGATCTTTTATCTTCCTTCTAATTTGTCATTTAATGTCCATTAAAATCTATATAAGACATCTTGGAGAAATAGGAGATGTCTTTCCCAAGTGTAGATATGTCAGAGGAAACATCTTGAAATCATGTGAGACATCTTGAAAGTGTGGAGACATCTCTATAATAATGTGGATAGTGATGTATGCTCTATGACATGCTTATGATGACACATAGTCTTTTAATATGTCAATTTTCTACTTCATATTAATGGCTAGAAAAAAGATCAAAGAACTCATTTAATAGGGGCCATGAGGAACATGAGAGATTAGAAAATTTATTAATGAAAAGTTCAAAGTTTGAAACTAGGTTAATCCATCATGGTGTTCAAGCTTAGTACATATAAGATTTTATTGTTGTTTCTCCTTTCCATATTGCACATGAGCACATGGGATTTAGTTTGTTTTCTACTCCATAGAATCAAAATTTTGATTATTTAACAATGTTTGGCCCTAATTAATATAGAGACTGCCAATTTTTTTATTATTATCTAGTTTTCACTATTTTCTAATTTCTTAAATAATGATAAAAATGGAAATGATAACCATCACATAGAATCTGCCTCTGTTTCTCTTTTTTCTTTCAATATAAAAAAAGGAATTTAGAGACTATCTATTCTCTATTTTAGCTTGAGATAATTTTTTTAAAAAAAATCTGTTACCATTTTTTTTTTATGGTTGGTAATCTATTTTCCAAGATTTCATCCCCCAACTACAGATATTGCAGAGCCTGAAAGATGCCTTAGGCTAAGAGAGAGGTAAAAAAACAAAACTTTGTCAAATCTCAACTCCCATGAACTATGTGGATTATAATTTCAGATTTATTTTCAGGCCCTCCATCTCCCCTAAACATAGATTTGATTGCTAAAAATTCAAGCCCTACTTTCAGACTTTGTTTGCCCAATTTTGGATGCCTAAAAATGGAGAAAAACATTAGTTAATTGTCCCAAGAAAAAAAAACCTTGATGAAGCTTAGAGGTCCCTAATTTTAAATTCAAGTGTTCAAGGGGATGGATGGTAGGCCAAGGTAAGGGCAAGGGCAGAGGAAGCAAGGAAAATGCTAAAGAGCCACATCGAGTGTCAGGGGACCTTCAATGAGACTACTAAGGAAGAGGTAGACCATGAGGGTATGGTGTGTTAGCCTGAGGCATCAAGCGAAGATGGAGTTGCGAGAAGGACTCGATAGAGAGTTTCAAGCTTTTACAACTGTAGATCCCATGGTGGAATGGCCCAAGTGGCTAGAAAGAGTGACATCAAATCCGTTGCCTACTCAAGAGGCATGGCCAAGCTGAAGATGAAGGCACCACTGCTTGAAGGGTTGTGTGACATGGAGCTCAACCTTGTTTACAAGTTTTTGTTCTCTGGAGCAAGGCCAAGCCTAGACCTGACCAAACAATGAGCTATGATGATTTGGGGATTGAAAGATGTCTAATTGCATTCCCTCATAGGGGAGCTCCTCTTATTCATTTTTTCTAGTATGAAGGAGCGCACATGCTAATGGATGGGTCATGGTTCTTTGGCACTAGAGGATTGGCTCTGACCCATTGGCAAACCTGGAGCTCATAACAATCCCAGGCTCTTCTCCAAGGCTCCCATCTGGATTAGGGTTTCAGGGGTACCCTCTTCTCCAAGGATCCCATTTGGATTAGGGTTTCGGGAGTACCCTGGGAACTTTGGACTAAAGGACTTTCTAAAGAACCTAGTGCTGTAATTGTCACCAATGTAGGGGGAGGAATCCCCTTCCTCCCCACCCCTCCTCCCCCTAGCCCTCAACTCCTACTATCCCTAATGAACTAGATAACTGGACTCCACCTATCACCAAAAATAACTTAGTAATTTTGCAAGCATGGATATATTCCATATTATGATAATGATTCAATGATGATTTAAAACAACACCTCTACTGCTAATTGTATGTTGAATATCCTTTGAACATAAACTTTGCTCACTACATGCCACTTTTTCAAGAGATTGTGATTTAGCAAAAGACCAGCTCTTTACAAAAACCTATAGTTTTTAAGACATTTAAATCAACTATAATATTGGTATAACTTAAGTGAAATCAAAATTTTATTTTTAAAATGCATATAAAAATTTGTTAGTTAAATCTTCTCTAACTCTGTAATATCTGTGGCAAGGATAAGCATGCATCTAAGGACTATAGAGTCTAGACTAAGGAACCCAGGAAAAAATTAGTTGCGAAGGGATGAATGATAGTCGAAAAAAGGGGTTGAGTTGGAAAAAACCAATCAAGTATTATCACAATGGAAATGGCTATGGTTTAAAATATAGGATAGATGCAAAACCAAGGTTAGCAGCACACACAAGAAATTCTGGTTATCTTTCATTTCTTTGTCAAATTAGCTTGAGATCACTCATAAATGGTATCCCAATTAAAAGATCTAAGAGTTTTTCCTACACTATCAAACTAGCAACTTCTTGTAATTGAAACATTGCTTACAAAGGGTCCAAACTCTTACATAACAAACAAGATAAAAGAACTCACATGCAAAGCACCAAAATTTTCATCCAACATCAAAAGCTAGGTCTATCTTGGAAGGGACAACACACAATTACCAATCATGTCTAAGTAACCCCTAATTTAAGTGACCAAATCAATTTTGAATTGTTCAAGACTAAAAAATCTCTAGATTACAACACCTTGAGGTAGCGCCATGGAATACCATAGTTGCACTGCCATGGCATGATCAAAACTACAATAACTCGATTAATAACAAGATACAAACATTATGTCAAATAAGTTATGGAACACCATAAGGTAAATTGTTGACGTATGTTCCATAGTTAAATGCTCTACATAAAGACAATTTACCACCATTATATGTCATAGTGTGGAACATTGTAGTACTTATGCCTAGTATAGGCTTGGATTTTGAAGGCTCCACAACCTATCATGAAGCCTAAAATTGTCATCTGAAGTGATAATTGAAAATTGTTCTTCAAATTAAGAAAAACTTTAAATATTTAATATTGCCTATCAACTATGACATAGGTCACTTTTCATTTTTGAATTAAAGAGGTAAAATTTGCACAAAGTCATAAATGAAATTGGTTGAATTACAATAGAAAAAGTGGGTCATACAACAAAATTGGATTTTAATACATGTATAAAGATAACCATTATTTTAAGACATTAAATGCTAGTTGTTGTAGATGATAATAGAAGGAAATATGGATGTTGTTAGTCTATTGTAGCCTCTACATAGTACTTGAAAGTAGTAAATGAGTAAATGGCTTCACAAGCTTCACTTCTTCTCCATTTCCAAAATTTTTATTTTGTTATTTAAACCTTGAATACAAAGGAACAAGGCTTAGAGTTAGGTTGTTAGCTGACTATAAAACCATGCCAAATCTAATGGTAGCTAGCTTATAGTAGTAGTTTTTTCTTTTCTTTTCTTTTTTTCTTTTTTTTTTGCAGATGCAAGTGTGTTTCCCTAATGCAATGCATAGCAATTGTAGGGTCAATGAAAATGAACAGAAATAAACTTCACAATCCAAAATTAAAACTCAAACAAGCTCGATCAAGAGGTGCAACGCACTTGGATCAGTTGTCCACTACCCACTGAAATGTAGCAATGATGGCACTCATTCTACAATGTTTGTGATCTAGAGTAAACTAGCTTACGCAAATGGATCGTATTCACTTATAAACACTTCAATCATAAAGGATTGCCAAGAGAACTTGTTTCTCACAAACTTCATTGAACTGCATTAGCTTCAGCTTTGAACGATTTGTACAATGAGAAGTAGAGCTATTTATAGCTGATGGAAGACAAATAGATAAACTTCAACTAGCTTCTACTAGACACAACAATAATTGAGATAGTGGATGCTACAATAATTGTGACAAAGACTAGAGGACAGCTCATAGAGCTTTTAGAATCATTCTATGCATGCTACAGATCTTTTATTGTGACTTTTGACATTTGGGACATGCATGTATGAGTTTAGACATCCCCAAAAGTACTGATCGGAAAGATTGGTTGTAATGGGAATCTTTAGGGACAGGTGACAATCTAACCACACACTGCTCATTATGATACAACATTATCTCTTCGTAGACATATATCCTCTAAAATATGTGGCACAATGCTGGTCTCAACCATCCCATTCAAAAAGCAAATTGAAATAATTGCAAGCAGGTTGGTTGTCATATAGGTATCTTCTTGTCAAAAGGATATTATCTAACACTTCATTCTGCTGCAAGTGGAGAAGCATCTTAGGTTCTTGTTTGAACCATCGAAGGTGGTTGACAAGGCAATTGATCCTACTAGCCACATTGATGAAGAAATCAGCACTATGATACAACCTAGATGCACTATTGGATGATTCTTGCAAAAAAGCAATTTACGATGTCCCTACACCATCTTACCCTTTGTTCAAGTGTGATTAGAGGCCATGTTATCCATTCTTCTGACAATGGTTGAGCTAATGTGCTAGCACTGGTTGAAGAGGATGGAGAACCTTGAAACATAAAACTTCGCAATTCCTGTGTAGGCATCTAGTAGAGAATTGCCTTCTCCAAGAATCCTTTCCATGGAAAATTTGTACTATGACAAGAAAAATTACCACATGCGAGTCTTTTGAAGCTTTGGTGATGTCAGTATCTTTCTTTTCATCAAGGTTGCAAGATTTGATGAATCTATTCTAAGGATGATGAATGTAGCTTCTATGAGGTAACCATGAAAGTTTTCTAACCCTCTAATAATTACAACTAGAATCTCCTTCTCAGCATGCCACTAATCCAAGTGCACTGCACCTCTTGGTTGAGTTTGATTGGGTTTTAATTTCGGATCATGAAGTTAATTTTTGTTCATTTTCGTTCCCACATCTAGTTCCATTCACAATGGCATTTCACCTAACAATTTGGTTGATACGAAAATGTCATTAATTTAACACATGTATAAAAACCACCATTATTTTAAGACATTAAATGCTAGTTGTAATATGGATGTTTCACTTATTTTAGGTTCCAACACTCCTCACATTAATAGCACTTTTCTTATTTAAAAATAAAATACTTTGACAAGTTTGTGACATTAGTGGCCTTTTATTTTATTTAAGCCTTTTTGCTTGGGACCTCATTGCGATTTTGTAATCTTCATTTGATTTAATAAAGGCATTCGAGTTTTCGGGAGTTTTCCTCCCAAAAAAATCAGTTTTAATTATCATTTATATCACCTCTAGAATCTCCCCTTATCGTTCTTAAAACTAGATTTCATCCCTCCCTGGCGCCGCTCTTGGTATCAAACAAATCCACTCATAGAAGCACAAGGTTGAATACTGCAGGGTGCAATGTGGTATTCATCAGCATTAGCATCTTTTTCATGGAGGTTGCGAATTCCATATTTTTGTAGAAAACTGTCTATTTTTCATTTACGTATATTTTATCCTGAAAGCATTCGAAAAAAGCGAAAATAGGTGGTAGGCTTTTTTAAGCAGCGATAGTGTTTCACCTAACAACTGCTCCACTTTCCTTCCCGGGCAAAGAAAAGCAGAACAAAGCGTTGCGTGCATGGTTGATCAGCAGCGGCCTCTGTTTTCAGAGCAATGAGAGCTGCTGTATCCTTAAAAACCGTCGGAATCGCTCCCACGCACACAATACCTGCATTTTCCAAAATGTTCATGCTGTCATTGCAAACCAAAGCATGCGCATGTTTGCAGAGTTCTCAGTCCGCTAGCTTATGTATATACTGTTCAGCCCAAAGGAAACGTCGCCTAAAGCCTTCCATTTTTGTCAGAAAATTTCACGGACGCGGAGAGTGCGACACTATTAGGCCGACTGGCACATTTGAGCAGGCCATTCAGCTGAAACAGAGCAATGACGGCCGAACAGTTGCAGAGACACAGCTCAGCTGGGTAACAGCTGCTATGGAAGAATAAATTGCTGAAAATATATCAATTTCAGTTTCGGTTGTAATTTAAATGTCATTAGGATTCAAAAACCTAAAATGTATATGTTATTAAACTTGCTTTCATTAGGAGAAACTAATACCAATCTGTATAAAAGTTGTAAAACGGGGCGTTTGGAGTTCCAACAATGAACTGCACATTCCTTTACCAAGCATATAATCTAAATGGAGAAAAAGGTTAGAAAGTACATAATAGGATAGCAATTGAAGAGCTGCGTATCTTTCTTAATTCATGTTTTACAAATTTTGCAACTGCAGGGTTGGTTGCCCTTGATTTCTAACCGCGTGCTTCTGAAATTCAAATATCTATATACCGATATGGTGAACGGTGTACTTAGGTTTCATGGAAACCTTGCTTAGTTGGATTAGTCTTACCACACGCCTAAACAAGAAGTTGTTTTATGTAGCAGTGTAGCATTTTTTGAATAATCAACAATAACCAGTAAAATGCAGTTTAGAATGACAGCTTTTCGTGCTTTCTATATATTAGCACTTACTGCACATTCTTTGTATTAGACGCTTAAATTTTTATGGATCACCGATGGTGTGGCTAAATATCGAATCTGTTTTAATGCAGTGTCAATGTAAATATTTCAGGATGCTTCAGGCGAAACTGCAGCAAAATTTTTGAAAGAATCTGATAAAGTATGGATACATGGTCTTGTAAAATTTGTTCCTGAAAATGACGAGAAGGCTAATGCATTCTTCAAGGTTTTCTCCGAAACTTAAATCCTAATTTTTTGCCATCTTGTTGATGGACTCTGGAAATGACTATTCTTGCAAAAACTACCAAGTTTCAACAAAGCAGGACTTCGTTAATTGCAGTCGTTGCGATTGATTCCATGTTGATGGAATGCCAATCGACTAGTTGATGAATTATCATACATTTATAGGGTTTGAAATGATAAACATAGTTATGATATTGATAAAAAGGTTGACAATGTTAACATTTTCCAGAAGATAGGCTAGTAGGAAGGATGGGTAATATGTATTAAATCAAATGTGAGGAAATTTGAGGGACCCTTGAAGCATCTTCCTCAAATCATTGAGAATATTGCCTCGAATTGAAATCAGGTCTTGGAAATATCAAACAGTTGCACCAAACAAAAGACCAAAGAAAATAAAAAATTTTGAATATATGTGGGTGATTTATTATGTCTTTTGGAAAGAAAATAGGAGATTTTGGAAGTAACTATATGCAAAAGTTAGGACATCATGAAATATAAACAATATAATAATCTCGATCAATCCAAAAAGTTTGGCAATGCGTTTCTTCTAACCTGAAACTTTCATTCATACATGTTGTTTATACATCTATTGTGCCATGTACTTATTTTCATATTAAGCACACTTGTAAATTCCTGTATCTGTTGGTCTCAATATAATCGTTAAATATAAAATTTCAACTTCATGCAATTTAATGTTATATATAGTTAGTCATACATAGCTAACAATGAGATGTTAACTTAGTGGTAAGAGTTTTGGCTTTGTAACCCCAGGTTGCAAGTTCAATTCCACTGGGCAACTCTGAGTTATAAATTCAAAAAAGCTGTAAATGGAATTCTGAAACTGATCTAATAAATCAAAGGGATTTTAGTAGAAGTAAAAAGTTTCAGTTTCATAATTTTTTTAACCATAGAGGTTTTTCAACTATGAACCCTAGAAGAAGAGTGGAATACATTTCAAAAGTATTACAAAACTCATAATCACTTGGATATGGTTGACTTCGTAAATTTTCAATTTTTAAAATTTTTTAATTACTGATCTCAATGAATTTTTCAGTCAATGGGCTCTGGCTCACTTGGTTAGAGCATGTGGCTTTGTGGTCCACAAGTCAAGAAGCTGATTCTAAGGGGTTTGTTGAGACATATGTCACTTATGGGCACATCAAAAATATACGTTCACATCAGGTAGACATCCACAATGGTAAGTCATTGTCAAATCATTTACCTACCTTAATGGTCAGCCCATCATTAGATGAGATAAAGGCACCAAGATGAAGATGATTACCTTAATGAAATTTTTACAGATACTCTACTTAATCTGATAACTCTTAAGGCTTTAGATTAATTGCAAGATGTTTATGCCTGTTTTCAAAAGTGTTAATTTTTGGAATTCTCACTTGTTCTTGCCTATATGATCCAGGATCCTATTAGATTTGACCATGCATAACTGTCAACAATTCGTGTTCTAAATGTGAGAGCATCAAATGTGCAGTAACACTTCCTCTTAAAAACTCAAGAGACAAGTTTTATTCAAGGTTGGGTTGAGGTTTGAGCAAGTTCTAGGAGCAATCAAACAACTATTCAAATCTTTATTATTATTATTATTATTGATTTTTCATTTGTTCTCGTGTTTTTGTTTGCAATTCTGTCAACATGACTTATTTTAAATGCTTGGTTGATAATCTGGAATCAGAATTTAATGCATTTATAATTGGTTTTTTATTGAACAAATAAAAGATATTATATTAATAAAAATAAGATTTGAAGCACAATGAGATGTTTTTCTTTTTTTTCTTTTGGAATTTTAATGAGTAACCAAGATTAGAGAATGAAATAAAATAACTATATCAAGATACCAATCAAATCCTATCATCCAAAATAAAAATTATAACTGTGTAATTCATTTATAATTGTTTAGATGGGTTACCATGTCCACAGGATCAAATTATGGACATGCTCAGTTTGAAACAACTTCGAATTACCAATGTAGATAGAAACAGCTAGTGGTATATATAAAATCAATTTTTTATTTTTTGTTTAATATGAACATTAAATTTAATACAATTTAATGCAACAAAAAAATTATAGATGTTAACTTCATGATATGACCCAAAAATATATTTGTTGGTATGAACATTGAATTAATTATAAAAACAAGATAAGAAAATGGTTAAATGTTTAACACCCTATACATGTAAGGTAGTTAATTAATTATTGAAAATAGAACTGAACTGTTTTTATTATGTCCATGTGAAGACCCCAAGAATGTATTGGACACAGCTCATACTCAGCTGTTATCTTCTGCACGATGCCTATATATCTTAGTACAACCAGCTGGAATTGAGCTTATAGAGTGCAGGTCACATGCCTTACAAACAAGCTATTATTGCTAGTCACCATTATCTAATTAACATTGTTGCGTATAGTACATTATATCAAGGATCAATCTTGAAAGGTCCTTAGTTTTGATTTTGTTCTTGTTTATAAAAAATGGTTGAAGGGAAAATTTTGAATTACAGTCTAGGGAGGTGGGTGGTGTTTGGGTGTGGGGAGAAGGAGGTGTCAAAACTTGAAACAATTTGACCGTAAGTACACCCTACAATATAAAACCAAAATGATACTTTAGAATAATTATAGGGAAATATAATGGTGCATCAACTATTATTCAAACTAGCAACCCCTTCCATTAGACAATGATCTAACCAAGTGTGTTTGTTAGAAGATTTCTTTGTTGTTTCTCCTAACTTCAATAAAGTGCATCCTCTAGTCTTCTAAGCACATGACCAAACCATTTATGATGACTTTCCTTGGTCTTCTTATCTATGGATGCTACCCTCAGACTTTCTCTAATAAGGCAGTTGTTAATTTGATCTTTCCTAGTGACACCTGATATCCTTCTTAGTATTTACATCTTTGACACATGTACATACTGAGATAAATGCATTTTGATAAGCTAGCATTCTGTACCATAAAGGATTGTAAGTCTGATAGCAATTCTGTAAAACACTCGTTTCAACCTAGCAGAGATTCTTCTATCACAAAGCACACTGCTAGCTTCTTGCCATTTCATTTATCCTATTTCAATTTTGTTTGTTACATCATCATTAATCTCACTACCCATTTGAACAAAGTGACCTCAAGTATCTAATAAAATTGTACAGGAAAAGTAAAAGATGTTAGAACACCCATTCCCCTGCATACATGTGAGGTGAATTTAGCATTTCACCCAAATTATTTTTTCTCATGAATTCAAAAATTACCTTTAGTGTTAGCTGTTAGCTATTGGCTGAATTCAGTTATCAGGAACTTATGGTTCAGGTTTATGTTAGCTGCACAAATAATTCTTGCTTCATCAAACTCCACAATGTTACTCCTAAGAAATTCTGCTGTAAAAGTGGCTATTCTTCCATTTGATTTCTTGCCAGCACAAAGGAAATATTAAAAACCCTATTAAAAGGTTTTTAAAACATCTGATAAATTCATAAATAACATAAAATGTAATTTAAACATTTTTCAAAAGATTTGCAGCCTTCAAAAAATGATTCTTAACATTTCATTTAAGAGAATAAATTGCAAAGCTATATCAAATTTTCACTTGCAATCACAAGAAACCTTATCAAGCTCAAGCAACAAGAAGTTCGATCTCAAACAAAAAGCTGTAACTTTACTGTGGAAAGGAAGTGGACAAAGAGAAAAAACAATATGCACATATGGAAAGCAATTTCAATAATCTGCAACCCTAATTGTTGTGATATGAATAAAAGGATTATCATTTGAAGTCTCAATGCTCACCTTGTCAAGTGAGTCCTTGGAGTGTCATTGGATGAGCAAAAGGCTAACATGTTATACCCATTCATAGGGAGCAAGAGCTAACACCCGAAGCCCCCCCAGAAAGAAAGATAGTTGAAAGAAGAAAATTCCCAGGTGGCTTTCTTTTTACAACAATCAAACTAACATTAACCTATAAAATTAAAATGAAATCAACAGTGCCTAGATCTAACTCTGAAACAGGTCAATCAATATTAATTTTAAGAATTAAGAAATAATTTTAAAAAGAAATAGGCATAGTAAAATATCTGGGCAAAATTCATTAAATTAAAAAAAAATCAAACATTTTTTTTATTCAACCTAAAAAGACATATCTAATCAGGATCATTTACACATTTGTAAACCAAAAAAATGACCACAAAAGCAAATAAATTAATAATCTCAAATTTGTTCAATCTCATAATAATATTTTATAATTTTCAGCAACACACAAAACAAGATCATCTAAATTTGACTCTTGTAACCATTTTACCATTAATCATTTAGTCAGAAAATTCATATGTTCAACAACAGAGAATAGATAGATCACAACCATAAATTAACATCCTAGGTTTTCCCCCCACTCCATCAACTAATAGAAAGATATCAAAATCAGACATGAGAAGGTATAGGAAAAAAGAGTATAATTCAAAATTCAGATCCAAGATTTATGCATTCAAATGGGGAGGCTTCATCAACCAAATTCTGACCAAAACCCAAGACTTCAACAATTTTAAAACATTCACAATTATCTATGGGACCAAGGATACTCTCACTTTCTGCCAGCAATACCAATCCTCATATCATTAGTAGTTGCAACATCCAGCTAGACAACATCCATCTCCTTAGTAGTTGCCTACCAGCTAGACAACATCATTCAACCTTCTTACAGTATTTGGCAATATTTTTGGCATGGTTTTATTTTTTTCCATCACTTTTAATGTTTGACATCAAATTACGAGCTTAACATCTAGTAGCTTTTAGAGTCTTCTTTGTCGGGCCTAGTGCATTGCTTCTTCATGTCCTACAAGACATTTTTTTTAATCTATAAATAGAAGACCCAAAACATCATTTTGAGGCATCTCCTGTATCTTTGATTTGAGATCTCTTATTGAATCAAGTCAAATCTAATCAGATTCTTTTTCAAACAAGGAGCAAATTCAAATTCACATCAGCCAGTCACATGGCATTTTTAGAGCTCTTGTATCCCCTAGCAAACCCTACCTCCATCTAATGTAATTATAACCTTAAGTTGTCCACCTGCTTGACACATGAAGAAACACTTGGATCAAACCCAAACAATCTAGGTCAATCAATATCCTTGTTACGTTAGACATGTACTCGCATTAGCATTTATCTCAGAAGAAAACCCAATCACACGTATACATCAAAGATCAAGGTAATGCAACTCCTCGTCAATAGCCTTTGAAAATGGTCATACTAGATCTATGAAAATGGGATATGATATGATTCATGGAGGACAAGGATTTGCAGAGAGCAAGAGCACAATGATATAGAAGATTTACTATTGCAATTTGCAAGTGCATGTAACCTTGCAATTTGCAAGTGCATGTAACCTTCAAATTGCAAATACTTATTTCAAGAAGAGGACATAACAATTAATTACATATAAGAGTAGTGCAGATAAAACACAAACTAAATATTTCTTTCTACACAAAAGAGACTAGGCCATGTGCAAAGACTGCAAGGTCATACCTAGAGAGTACCTTGCAACTCAGCATCGACTAATGGTCATGGATGTAGCTATAAAGAGCTTTAAAGGTAGCACGAGAAAAGGGACTAAATGCACAAAATGGTAGAGTTTTAAGGAAGACAACACCACCTTATTTTAAAAACAATTGCTTCACGAAGGCACCTGGAATTGGAATTGCTCTACAAATTTAATTTGAGGCCAAATAGAAAGTTGCATTCAAAAAATAAAAAAAAAATATTTTAGGTAAAACAAAAGGCAAAAAACACATTCCAAAGGAGACATGGTGATGGAGTGATAAAGTGCAACATGCTATCCAAAACAAGAAAAATGCTTTAAGGAAAGGCAGCAAAGCGGTAGCCAAGAATATTTTCCATTATTATGGATGAATTAACAAAGGAAATACAAGATGAAATCCCTTGGTGTATACTCTTTGTAGATGTTATTGTGTTGGTGGATACAACCTGAGAAAATATTGCTCCTAAGATGGAGAAGTAGAAATATGCTCTAGAATCAAAAGGCTTAAAAATTAGCAAAAGTATGATAGAATCTCACCTTGCATTTCTCTGCTCATTGTCTAAGTCTTCTTTCCAAAATGATACCTAACAGTTTTGAAAATTGATTACTAACTATAATGAGTCTATAATTATTCAGATCATTTCTATTCCATTTGTAAAAAGTACAATTGACTTAACAATATTTCATCTTTTATCTAACCTTTTTTGAACAACTTTAGTCAGATTGTACCACACAACTTTTCATATGCTATGTCTTCCCTATTTCAAAAGCTCTAAATGCATCCCATCTGCATCTGTTGCTTTACCAGCAGCAAGTCCCTAGATACCCCATCCTGTCAAAATCTATGATCTAATGATACCATTTTTCATTATATTTGTCTTTAATCAATGTTATTTTTTAGTTGTGGATCTTATTTATTAGTTAGGAGTTTTATATCAATGTCAAAGGTAAACGTAGATGTCACCTTCTCCATGTTCTCAATCACGTGTCTAAATTCAAATCTATCCCACATAGATTTGGGGGTGAGGTGGGGGGTTGTGTGTGGGGGGGAATGTGCCTGCTCCACTACTATAAATTGAGGCTCTCACAAAGAACAAGATCCCATATTTGATTCATTGATACCCCATGATTGGGATGACTAGAGATAAGTATTGTGATACAAGTGTTGTGTTCTCGTCTCATGATATGTGTCCCATCACTATAGATCTATGATTGCATGTTAAATTCCTCTTGTTTAAGCTCTAAATCTAGGAAAAATCTTACACTGCATGTATGGTAAGGAAGTATTTATATCAAGTTTTCTAAGATCTGAACAATATCTCTTGTTTTCTCGTCAAGTTTGATTTCATAATCACTTGTTCCAAAGTGTTTGATGTAATGCATGACCATCTTAATTTTGGATCTATACTTGATCATTAATGGATGATCAAACTAAGCACATATCTGCACTCCTAGACGCTTGATCTATTGTTTTCATGTGCATTTATTTACATGCACTCAATTCATTTTGGAGTTTCTATGATCTAAGTTGTTGTTCATCGAATCGATTCAATTGTATAAATAAATTATGTCATCAATGAATTGTACTCTAGAGTGTTCATGCTTTATGACTGATTCCACCCAATTTAAGCCATTTCCAACTCTAATTTGCAGATTCAAGTCAAATTTATGATGCTTCCAAATGCCACAACTTTCTTCACTTAGTTGCTACTTTTTCCCCGATACAACACTCAAGAATTTCTTGAGAACATGAAATCACGACTTGTTGTCACCATCACAACCTGCACTTGCTACATGTCATTGTGATTTTGTAAAAGTCATAACCCCTGATCACAAGTCGCAACGGGCAATTCTGTCTAGAAATAAAAGCAGAATCTCAGTTCCTATCAAGACATTGCCTTCCGTCTCTGACACAGTCAACTTCCCCCAACGTTATTTCGATGTGACTATTAGTTGGAAGACTATGTGTATTAATAGCTTTATAATAAACAAGTTTGCTGAAAAGAGCTTCAATATCTGTAAAACAAATATCTAATTCTGCAGGTCTTTTGTTTTGGAAGAGTTTACCAAAATTCCTTGGCTCCGCTTTTTATTATGTAGAAGAACTGTTCCTATTGTTGCGAGGTAAAGGCTCTTTTCTTGTTTCTAGTCAGCATTTTGTAAGCCTTGCATACAAGCTTTTTATTCTAGCAAGTTAGCTCTCTTCGTTAGGTACCTATCTCTTTTGCATTCTTCATCATACCATGGTTTCTGCCCTCTTGGTACTGGGCTCTTTAGTACATTTTCAGCTGTGTGCAATAATACTATCCTAAGATCTTGATGTTATAACCCTGACCCCTACTACTTTTGGATTTCCTCTATGAATTCATCCTTTAGCTCTAGTGGCAATCTTCTTGAAGTCTTTTGTGAAGCCTTTATCTATGTTTGTACATCAACTTGGATGTGAAACTTCAAAGGATGATGAGGGGATTCAGACAACTCATCACCACTTTAGATTTCCTAACATGTTGTAGGTCAGGAGTGAGTAAAAGAAAATCAATGCAAGAATTTCTTGATGATCTGTAAACATATCAACTCTGGATTTAGGGAACAGGAAATTCCATTGAGAACAAGCAGATCAACCCTGTTTAGTGTAATCTTCAGAAGATTGATATTATTTAGTATTAAAAATATTTCCCAATCAACCAATATCCTGATGCCATTCTAATATGTCAACTTGTTTATCTCCAACTCTAGCATTGCAGTTCCCACATATAAACACCTTTCCTTTCTAAGCAAACTCTGTTGCTATAGAAGATAAATCTCGAATAGAACAATCACTAGAAAATGTATCATCAACAAGAATGAATAATATTGCTTACAAGAAATGAATGGCCTTAAGCTTTTTGTATTGATTAAGATCGTTATGTTTCTTATTCTCATGGTTCCATGAGTCTGGGCATGACATTATCTCTTTTGCAGTTTATCATTTTCTTGTTCACAAGATATGATTAATGACCCATATAGATCCCTTCTTTTAATCTAATACAGACTACCTATGGAAGCAGATTTTCTTCCTGATATTATATTGGTTTGAAACCTGAACATTCTCAATCTCGTTATCAATATTGTACAACGTCTATCATCGCCAAACATTCCAACAACATGGAATCTGTGGATACAATCATTGCAATTAAGGAAGCCATTTTACATTGAATGATTAGTGCCAAAATGTATCAAAGGGATGGAAGAAACGTGAGATTTAAAGTGGAGCAAACCTTAAACAATGAATTAGCCTGCTCATCTTTTTCAGGAACAAATTTAATGATACCATGTATCCGTACTTTATCACACTGCTTCAAAAATTTTGCTGCAGTTCGGCATGATGCATCCTGAAATATTACATTTACACTGCATTGGAAAAAGATTCAATACTTAGCTATATTAATTGTTACATTACAAGACAGCCAGTGACGCATAAGCAGATAAGCACTTGATACCAAGAATGTACTGACTGGTCCGTCAAATCTATGTAACCAAAAAATGCAAATACAACTTAGGAGCGTTACATGTAAATAACCCATTGCAAGCAGCATAAATAGTAATGTAATATTGTTCATGAGAACAGTTACTGAATCTGAATCTGAAGATTTTATTATGTCAATAAATGAAAAAAGATCATTGGGGAGACAGTACATTCATCTCATGAAAAATAAATATAGATTCAACAAAGTGGCTAAAGCTCACAAAGTGATATAATTCTGCAAGCTTGAATTGCCATGCACCATTGGATGTAACACAAATAGGTCATACAAACTTTTTGTTGCAATATTATACTTCTTTTTTAGATGTTCAGTCAAAGGATAATTAAGAAAAGCATGCTGCTCATCCTCAAGAGCTCATTACTCACATTACCTGTGTGTGCACTCTTCTCCAGGGAGGTTAATCCATCTCTCACTTTCTATCCCAAATCAATATGAACCTAAACAAGCTTGCTGATTAAGCTATGTGATCTGATTAGGATTTTAGCTGAACTTGCATATGCGATTAGGATTACTTTGCATTACCTCTAATAAGATATTCAGTGGCTTTAGCCATTGTATCCCTTAGAAGTACCATTCTTGTTATTTTGTGTCTTTAAGAACTTGTAAGGAAAATTTGGCTTGCTTATTAATTCCCAAATTTTGAATATAGCTAATGAATTTACAAAGAGCTTCATCTTCTAAAGGAAGTAAGTCACATTCCAAAAGTAGCATAGAATAAGATGTTTCTGCCTTCACCTTTAATTCATCTAATAACAATATATTTTACACCTTTTTAATAGTTTACCAACTTTTTGCACTAAGGTCAGCCCCCATACAAGACACCCATATAACATTGTAGGATAAATGACAGCCTGAAAAATTTTTCTTCTAACCTCCCAAGCCCATAATCCTCATGTTTTACATTTGTTTTTAACTGCATCTAGGGCCTTAATTCCTCATATGATTCTCTTCTTGATATATTTATCACATCTATAGTTACTTACATAGTTGAGAGCCAAGTATTTTAAGGAGTTCATTATTTCTACCTTTGCAATCCCAAATTCAAAATTATAATTTGGATTTCTCTTACCTTGTATCAACATTTTTGTTTCTTCCACATTAACTTGCAAGTCAATATACAAACAAAGTTTTTATAGAATTTACAACATATTTTACATATCTTTCTCAAAGGTAGAAATTAAGGTGCCATCATTAACATGAAAAAGTAGATTCACTATATGGAATCCTCTCTTGATAACATGCTTATGGTTTCATGTGAATATCCAATCTTACAACTCATCAATAAAGAAACCAAAGAGAGTTGATGATAAATCACATCATTGCTTCACACCAATTTTGCTTCAAAACTGAAAACTATCCCCTAACTCCTTGTCTTTGAACTCAATGATCACTTCTTCCTATAGCTTTTAGATTGTTGTCATCAATTTTATAGGAACACCTAATTTATTTAGGCATAGCCATAATTTTGTATGAATCATGGAATCATATGCTTTTGCAAAGTCAACAAAGTAAATAAATGGTGTAGGGACACCTCTTCCAATCCCCTTGTTCTACCATACATGTATGTTTTGCAGGTTTCAAGCTTGAAGAAGACGTCTTGGTTGAGACCTGAAGGTGATAGGAGATGTCTTGAATTCAAAAGAGACATCTTGGCCAAATGTGAGATTTCTCAGAGGAGGCATCTTGGGCAAGACATCTCATGAAAGATGTCTTGGGCAAGATGTCTCATGCAAGACGTCTTGACCCCAAAGGAGACATCTTACAAAAATAGTAGACATCTTGCTTGAGAGTTGGGCTGACATAAAGACATTTTTCTAAAGTCAGAGACAGCCCATACGAATGGGGAAACTTCCAAAAACACTCATTCCAATTCAGGAAATAGCTGAAACGTGATGGAAAAGGATGGCAACAATTGGGGAGAAGGTGAGAAGACTTGGGAAACATCTAAAGAACCTTAAGATGAGTTAAGGCAAGGTTTCTAGGTTTCTTGACTTCCAATTGCCCATAAATATTAATGTAATTCTTCATTGTTGAAACAACTTCACCCTGAACATGAGCAAGAGAGAAAGCTCATGAGTGAAAAGAGCTTGTGTAAGAAGAGAGTTTGTGCAAGGAAATTGAGTGAGAGGCAAAGGAGAGCACTTGAGAGAGGTTAAGAGAATCTCTTTAAGTGTCTTATCTTGAGCTTTGGCTCCATGATGAGCAATTGAAGATTGAGAGGGGACAAGTGTGGCCTCTAAGATCCTTAGAAGAGTTGTGAGTTGAGCTTGGCTCCTCTTCCTTAATGCATTTTCTTGGTATTTTGAAAGTTTTCTTAATATAAGGGAGATTTTCTCCATTTCATTATGTTGGTTTTTTTTTCTAAGCTAGATCTGCTTGGAAGCTTGTGGAATGGGTCCTTTTAGGCTCTACTAAGGTGCCAAACTTGCACCAGATTGGTATCAGAGCAAACATTAGAAGGAATCCACACATTAGCTTTAGGGTTGGAGGAATCCACACATCTGCGTTTGGTTTGGAGGGATCCACATTTGTATTGGATCAAGATTTCTTTTGGTATGGCTCCTAAAAAGAAGACTAATCAAGATCTTGGACAAGAGATTCAAGAGCTCAAAGACACATTTAAGGCTTTTGTAGCTGAAATGCAAGAAGTTCTTCCCAAGGTAGGGACTACCAAACACCAAGATTTTGGAGAAACTTCAAGAAGAAGTGAAGAGGAGATTGAAGATGAGAATCCTTTTGCACCTTTGCAAGGATCAAAAAGAAGAAATGATAAAAGAACTCCAAGGAGAGAAGGGACTAGAATTCAAAGGTATGAGCCAAGGTTTCCTTTTCTTCATAATAATGAGGAAAATTATGATGAAAGGTTTGTAAAGATGTTAAGAAATGCTTTAAGAGTTCCTCATGTGGATATTCCCATCTTTAAAGGTGTTGAGGGTACAATTTTCTTTCTTTTTTGGCTTAGAGTTATGAAAGAGTATTTCCTTATTGACCAACTTTCTGGTGAGACAATGATTCATGTTGTTGAGAGCAAACTTGAAGGATTGGTAGCTAAATGGTGGGACAAGAAATGTCTCAAATACCTTGAAGAACATGGAAGACCTATTGAGAGTTGGCAACTCATGGGATTCATGCTAAAGCAAAAGTTTGAGAATACACTCTTCCGTCATAAAGCCATCAAGAAGCTAAAAATTCTTAGACAATGAGATCAAGAAGTAAAGGATTTTTATGTTACATTTTGTAAAGCCTTGGAAATGGTTGATGTTCATTGGACTAAGTATGAGAAAGCTTCTAACTTCATTAGTGGATTATGGATGCAATATCAACAAGAATTAGCATTCTATGAGCCTAATACTCTTGATGAAGCCTATGCTCTTGCTCTCAAGGCTGAAATGAAAATCACAAGGTTTGGTTTAAAGAAGAACAAAGATCAAAACAAAAGGGATGAGAAGGACACCACTCACAAGTCAAAGAAATCATCCAAGGATGATGGTGAAGATGAGCCAAAGAAGAAGGAAAGGGAATCTACTTCTCCTAAGAGAGGAAGAAGAAGGGAACAATCTCCAAGAGGTAAAGATCATGGTAGTGATATATGTTATAATTGTGGTGAATCAGGTCATAAACAATGGGAATGCACAAAGCAAAGAAAAATGCCTTCAAGGGTAAGGAAATTCAAACTATGCAAGAGGATAAACCTAAATCTTCAAAGCAGGTATGTGAGCATGAGCCTTTGCACATTGCTAAACAAAGTGAATTGAACAGTTGCACTTTTGTTACACATGTTAGTGCCAATGGGGATGTTATAAGGAAGACTTTATTTAAAACCCATTGTGATGTTAAGGGTTATTCATTAAGTGTGCTCATTGATGGTGGAACACAAGAAAATGTGATTTCTGCCAATGCGGTAAAGTCATTGTAGTTAGCTACAATTCCTCACTCTAATCCATACAAAGTGCATTAGTTAATGAAGAATCATTACAAGCAAGTTAAGGAACATTGCCTTATTGATTATTCCATTGAAAGTTTTCATGATCAAATTCTTTGTGATGTATTGCCTATTGATTGTTTAGATCTCGTATTTGGTAAACCTTGGAATTATGATAATAAGGCTATCTTTGATGGTGCAAATAATAGTTTGACTGTAAGGCAAGACAATCATAAGTTTAGTTTGCTGTCCACTATTGCTGATAGTGAGGTTGGTAATTTGAATTCTTCATTGATGCTTCCTAGTTGTAAGGAGATTGTAAGGATGAATGCTATTTGTGATGATGAAATTTTCTTTGATGCTAAAGAGAATGCATTTGATATGAATGCTATTACTGGGTGCATGGAGTCTCATATGAATAAGAAGAAGGTTGATTTTGCTATGGTTAGATCTTGGATGTTGATGACAGTAGTATGTTGGGTGATGCTTTTGGGCACTTATGCAATTGTTGGGCTAAGGTTTGTATTAGCAAAGAGGTGCTGGAAAAATAAGGAAGATCCGTTGGCACCAAGCGGAGAAGTGCCATTGCTATTTGGGCATAGGGCAAGGAGACCTACTCCATGGATTGGTGCTAACAATTATTTTTCCAAATTCTTATGCCACTTTTGTGCAGGTTTGAGTCATCATGGGAATGCAAGGGAAGCGTTCCAAGGAAATGCTCAGATGAAGGAAGCATGGTTAGGCATGAGGACTAGCCCCCATGAGCAAAGGAAGCTCAAAACCAAAACCTCAGATGATAATCATTCTCATGTTTGTAATGCATTGAGTACTAATTGTTGGGCTAAGTGTAATGGCCTTAAGTCATGGGAGAATGGGGCTTTCCAGCTTGTGAAAGGTCATGAAGCATGACATTTTTCAGGGTGGAAGAGCTAGTGTAGGAACACTTCTTCTAATCCCCTTGTTCTACCCTACATGTATGTTTTGCAGGTTTCAAACTTGAAGAAGATGTCTTGGGAGGCTAGGAGATGTCTTGGCTAAAACCTAGAGGTGATAGGAGACATCTTAGCCAAATGTGAGACTTCTCAAAGGAGATGTCTTGGCCCAAAAGGAAACATCTTGGCCCCAAAGGAAATGTCTCACAAAAATAGTAAAGTCTTGCCTAAGAGCTGGATTGACACAAACACATCTTCCCAAGTCAAAGACAACTTGTATAGAGTGGGAAACTTCCAAAAACACCCGTTCTAATTTAGGAAACAGCCAAAACATGATGGAAAAGGACAAAAACAACCGGGGAGAAGGTGAGAAGACTTGAAAAACATCTTAAGAACCTCAAGATGAGTTGAGGCAATGCTTCTAGATTTCTGGTTGCCCATAAATATTAATGTAATTCTCCATTGTTGGAACAACTTCACCCTAACCATGAGCAAGAGAGAAAGCTCATGAGTGAAGAGAGCTTGTGCAAGGAAATTGAGTGAGATGCAAGGGAGAGCACTTGCGAGAGGTTGAGAGAATCTCTTATAAGTGTCTTGTCTTGAGCTTTGGCTCCATGGTGAGCAATTGAGGATTGAGAGCAAACAAGTGTGGCCTCTAAGAACCTTGGAAAAGTTGTGAGTTGAGCTTGGCTCCTCATCCTTAATGTCTTTTCTTTGTATTTTGAAAGTTTTCTTAATATAAGGGAGCTTTTCTCTATTTCATTGTGTTGTTTTTATTTTCTAAGCTAGATTTTCTTGGAAGCTTGTGGAATTAGTCCTTTTGGGGTCTATTAAAGTGCCACCCCTACACCAATAAACAATTTTCTATAAAGCTTTTTTTACAACTTCAATACAATATCTAAGGACTAAGTAGTCAATTGTGGTATGATTCTACCTAAAACAAGCCTAACACATTGCTCTAATGTTATTAGCTTCTACCAAAGTTCTAAGTCTTTTTTCAAGAATAGTGCTTAACAACTTAGCAAAATATTACATACAAAGAAAAATATTCCAACTAATGATAGATCTAGTATGATTCAAAACATCTTGCAATTACTTACAACTATCATGCAATAGTTGTTCAAATTGTTTTTATCTCCTCTTTTATACATAAGTACTGCCTTGCTAACATATAATGGCTAAAGACACAAAATTAATATTCAAACCATCAAAATCAACAACTTTTCCAATAGCCACTCTATTGATGCCTTCTATTACTTCGTTAGGAATAGAGTGTATGGATGCATGACAAAAACTATGATGACAACTATCATCTTCTTCTAAAAAGAGACTATTATAAAAAGCATAAATTTCATGAAAAGAGATATTGAGCAATGGGGAGACTTTGCACCAAAAATACTTCCAAAAACTTTTGAGCTCTATTGTAATCCTGTATGCAAAATTCTCTTGTTGTTCTCGAATAAAATCGCTTTTCTTTTTCTTGATTAAGCATTTTTACTACTTAATCAAGTTTTGTCTTTTCTTCCCTATTAGTTGTTTTTGTTAACAAGTAGTGTCCAATGCTCTACCCACATGAAGACAAATGTACTCAAAGTCAGAGTATATTAATTTTTGAGTTGATGGACATATTTTTGCTCCAATCACCTTTATTATGCATAAATTTCTTTATTTTTATCATGGGGAATGACTTCTCAAGTTCCCCAAGTATGGCCCCCATCATTTCCTATAAATTGTAAGGCCATACATGAATGAAATGACTTGCTTTAAGCAATAAAGTTCTTGTTACGAATTTCCTCCAAAACCCTCAGCTCTTTCAATTATTCATATTTCATCAAAATTCTCTTGTTGTTCTCTAATAAAAATTCTTTTCTTTTTCTTGATTAAGCATTTTTACTACTTAATCAAATTTTGTCTTTTGTTCACTATTAGTTGTTTTTATTAACAAGTAGTGTCCAATGCTATGGGCAGATGTAAATTATTTTTGCCCCAAATCACCTTTATTTTGCATAAATTTCTTTATTTTTACTATGGGGAATGACTTCTCAAATTCTCCAAGTATAGCCCCAATCATTTCCTATGCATTGTAAGGCCATACATGAATGAAATGACTTGTTTTTAAGTAGTAAAGTTCTTGTTACGAATTTCCTCCAAAAGCACTTAGCTCTCCCAACTGTTCATAGTCCATCAAAATCTTGTTCTCATATCATTAACAATCTACATTATCATTAAAGTTGTTTGTAGCACTATTTCTTCTCTCAGCTTAAATATTTCCTCCATTCATCATTCAATTTTAATAAGTTATGCAAGTCATCAAGCTCTTTTATCAGCAATTCAAACTCATTTATTTCAGACATCTATTATGAAGGTCTTCTAGTCAAGGCCTTCTAGTCACAAAACTCAAAGACCTCCTACAAGTTTAATTTGATTTGCCATTAATATCAAGAAAAAAACACTACGTTCTTCATTCTAGATGCTAACGCATTCCAAGGTGAACCCACACACACAATTTCATCAAAATCCGATCATCTAAATTTGAGATATCAGCAAAAATAAAATTTTTTGACAGATCCTAAAGTAATTCAAGAAGAAGTTTTCAACAGTTTTAATGTTCCTTCTAAGTTGTACATATTCATTATGAAACTAATTTTTTAAGCATTTTGATTGTGTCATTATTAACATGTTTGGCTACCGGTAATAAACTCTAATCTAAATCTTTAACATGTCCTTCAGAATTCCACTAATTTTGCACCATGTCTTTATATTTTTCTTTGGTCGCTGTTGTTATTCTTATTAGATACACTTTTTTTTTTCTTTTCAACATCAAGAGATACAATGATTTGTAATGGAAACTCTAAATGATGGTGACATGATTCTAAATGTAGAAACCTTGTTAGACTGTTGCAAATGAGTAGATTTAAAATTTTTCCTGTTTGTTCCATTCTATTAATATGGTTGTCTTCAGAGCAATGAATCAAGAAATAATATGGATCAATATCTATGCCATCATTGTTACTTTGCCATTGAATAATTTTTGTTTCCTATGAACCTGCTCCAGCATTAAAATATCCACGAACAAAAACAAATCCTTCCATTCTAAATTCTGTAATATACATGTGTAAATGCTGAAAAGGATAGTCTCTAGATAGACCTGCATTATTGTAGTGTGTAGCTTCTTTAATGGGCAAAATAACAAAAAGCAAGAAAAGCACAATCGTGGTAGTCATAAATTTTTATCCAAATATATTACTTATATTTATCTATATTATGTAAGCACACAAATTGCTCCAAGAATTTCCTAACTAAGAAAGCCATACCTTCAATTCCATGGTTTATTAATTTTTTTGCAGAAAATTTAATAAACCCTGGAATTGCAAAAATCTTCTGAAGCCTCATCCTCCCACATTTCTACCACATTAAAAATATCAAAAAAAAATTAAAAAACTAATATTACTCAGTGAAAAAAGAATTTATTTGCAATACCACCATTAATATTAATAGATCCACAGGTTAATGAGCCTAGACGTTTTTTGAAAAATTCATAGAATATTTTTTATCTATAATCACTACCACATTGTTAGCATGCAGGTATGCTACAACAACCTAACATTTTGCCATTGTTAACTCTTTCTGCAACTTTCTTCCACTTAAGATCCTCATTTATCCAAATTCCATTTCAACGCTGGTGTTCCTGAAATGTCACCCATCTCAGTAATACTTTAGAATTGGATTGCAGATGGGATCGCTAATAATTGTTACATTAGAAGTTAAAATGGCAACCACTGCTCACTGTAACTTCCACGTAACGAAAAGCACAATTGTGATCGATGACACAATGTTGCTTGCACTGCAGCAATCTTGTATCGTTATTTCCAAATCTCGATTTTAGTTTAAATGTTAATATCACATTTTATTGTTAATAACTGTAACAAGAAATTATTCCCTCCTCCACGCCCCACACAGATCACTAACAATTGTTCAGCACAGTGACTTCATATGCCCGAAGCTTCAGTAACGTTTCCATTAAGCCCGGCTAAACCTTATCTAACCCATAGATATTGGCAGTCAGATCCGCACTAAGAGCAGTTAAGAAGAAGCCAATAAGTACGCTGTATTTTATAAATTTATAAACATTAATCAAGTATGATATGTAGAATAGCATAAATCCACAATTTCCTTTCTGTTTGTACATGTACGTGTGTATGCATATATCATCTACCTCTTTTTAGTTACATCATAATATTATATGTTTCGTCAAGCAATGTGCGGTTGTTCGTTGGAACTCCAACTTCTCCAAACTAACACCGGTTTTACGCTTTTCCTTTCTCCTAATCGCCATCAAGCTTAATAAGATATAAACTGTACATTTTGGAATCCCACCGATGCTAACATCGAGATGTTTTCAGTAATTCACTATACTGTAGCAGCTGTCACCTGGTATTCTGAACATTCAGCAGTGTCTCTGCAACTGTTCGGCCGTCATTGTTCTGACTCACCTGAAGGGGCTGTTCAAGTATGCCAGTCAGACTAACCGTGTCGCTCTCTCTGCGTCCATGAAATCTTCTGATAAATGTGCAAACGTTTAGTCCACGCTTACATTGTAGCGAACAACCTATTATTGCCTCAAATCTCCGGAAAAGGATGCCTCCTTTTGTTTGCCATGACGGCATGAAGGCTTTAGAAATTGCAGGAATTCTGTGCATTGGAGCGTTTCCGACGCTTTTGCTTCTCCATAACATGTCGCTGCTGCCGAAATCTGTCGACAACGCTTTGCCTGAAAACTTGAGGTTTTAGTGGACGCAAAATGTGTTTGAAGTTTGCCTGAACGCTGTTGCCCTATAAAACCCATACACTGTTGTGTTAGGGTTGCCTGGTAACTTGATGTGTGCCCAAATCTGTCGACAACGCTATTCCGGATTTTACTTCGTTATTTTACTTACTTTTCTTCCTACCGAAGCAAATGTCATTTTTTTTAATTAAGAAAATGATATTATAAATAAAACAACAATGTACATTGTGAAGAGAATAGATTATATCCCTTCAAGCTCCAAACATAATAAATTATTAACTCCAGTAAAGTTTCTTATCAATTGAACATTCAAGATATTACTTATTTCTCATGTGTTGTTGATGTGGTTTGTCAATTTAGATCTATCTTTACAATGCCTAAAATCATTAATGTTGCACTTATGCAAGCTCTATCTTGCCTACTTTGACTAGCTTTGCCTCATTGAGACTTGGTTTTCTTCCTAACACACAACAAACATGCTCCTCTTATAGCTTCTTGTAGATGCTTGATGGAAAAATGATGGTGGAAAGCTTAAAGGTGGGTTAGCTTTTATAGGCAAAAATCTTATGTTGTCAATTTAGGAAGCCTCATGCCTAGTTTGGTTTGGTGTGGGTATGAGACTTTATTTATTTCATCCAAATATCATGTTTAATTTTAGTATTGGAGTGAGACTTTGTATCACATGTAGAGGGAGGAGATAAAACATTTTAAATGGGCTACTAATGCAATTGCAAGACTTATAGCATGTTTTCTATTTTTGGTTTAAAAGTCTCAAGCCTAATGGTTAAGTTTCTAGAAGATATTCATCACATACTTAATTTATTTACAAAGACTAGTAGCATCTCATTGTTCCTACAAAATTATTCTTCCTTAATCCTACAAGGAACACATCCATGAATTAAGTGTTAAGAAAACTAACTCCTAGCCACAAACGGTCTTTGACTCAATATAACTGATGAGTGGCGAGGTACCCCTACACTCAACCATACAAATATGAGCGTTTTCACTCACGATCTGGTCGAACTCCGTAGATAGACTAGTTGTGGCACCAAGACAGTTATCCTTAGGTCATAGTTCGCTGTCTTCCCACCTAGACTAGTATTATATTTATCACGTATGGTTTAGTCCAGAGTGAGGTGTATGATGTGTTCCTAATCTAACGCTACTCCTGAAGGCAGTGGAAAGTAATATTGATGAAGCTAAGCTAGAGGAGAAAGGGTAAGAAAATCTAATCTAGCCTAAGTGCGATGAGCATCCGTTCCTTGATTATCCGTACACATCTTGAACCTCGTGCACGACTACCACTGGGATTATCAAGCACAGATCCTAGGTACGCCATGGGTTACCAAGTAGTCACACTTAAATGCTCGTAATCAAGTCGTACTCATTCCGCGTTCTAAGAGTTTAAGGGTGAGAGAGAGACTAATTAGGAGAGCAGTAAATAATAATTAATTAAATAAATAAACAAAGTAAATGCTGCAATGATGAAGTAATCTCGATCTTTATTACTGGTCATGTGCGTGTCCAAGTACGTCACACTCGAATGAAGGATGTTGTACAATTACATTTACCACACTGTGGGCAGACACTGGAAAATAATTCTATCTTTGGAGGGATCAAACTACCAAAGTTTCACTAAGGAACTAAAACTAGATGCCTAAACAAGGGAGAGCCGCTTCTTATTTATAGACATTGTAGCAGACTGTGATATCATGTATGCGCTATCGTGGCCCATGTGATATCGCATCCCATCAATAACCTTTGCTAAGTCAACAATAATGACACCATGGAGCATGAATCTCCAATCGAATGTAGAGTTAGCCTACCACATACAAACTAGAAACGATAGGGGAATGATAAAAAAGCATATGGTTTAAATACTAAAAAATAGTTAAGTGTTTATTGTTGGAAAAATAGTTAAGTATAAAATGTTGAAAATAAAGGAAGTATAGGATAGACTATGATAGATAGAATAAATTCTAAATATAAAACATAAGTAACATAGCATAAAATATGGAATATGAGATGCTATGATATAAGAGGAAGAGTTTAGGTTTCCTTTCCAAAGAACAAAATCCCTTATTGCTAAGAAAATGAATGTTTTCTTCCTAAGGAGGGTTAAACTACAAGTGTTGAAGTAAACATGTAAGTGAGGTAAAACTAATAATAAAAACCCAAATTGTGAATAAAAAAAGGGTTCAGAGAGTTGAATTGAACCCCTGGAGATTAATGATATGGATGTAGAAGTTACAAACACTATCCAGGATCAATTTGAGGCCAAAATGGGGTTGTTGTAGCTAAGGGTTTTGTCATTGACATTAGAGATAAAAAAATTCTATCTCTGGAAACTAACATTGATGGTAAAAAATTCCAAGTTTAGAGTGCTAATGTAGATGTTGCTTAATTGACATAGATGTTATGTCAACATTGGTATTGAAGCCTAAAGGAGCTCTAATGACCATGGAGCATATAGAAAATGCTAGGATGTCTACTACTCATAGTCTTGATCTCCTTGAACCTCAAAAAAGTACTCAAGATATCAAGAAACTAGTCCCAAAATATGGACTTTAATGTCATATTTTTAAGGTTAGGGTTGTTAAATTTGAGCCTGAAGATAAGTGAAGTTCATTGGGGGTTAGTCTAAAGTTCATTTTTAGCAATTTTAACAATAAGAATTGGGAAATGTGGGTTCCACAAGGGCTGTCAAGTGTCAACATCAGTAGTACCTAGTAAAATTCTCCCAATTCTATCTAGTATTAATCTTTAAGCCTCAAAGACTCTATTTGATGCCCAAACTAATGTCAAATAGTGTTGAGGCAATGCCAAGAAGCCCATGAAGCCGAGATATGGGATTGAATATCAATTAAGAGTGTCAAGGATGGCATTTTGTAGGTCCTAAAGTTGGTGATGTTGACATTGACACTAGTGTTAACATCAACATCATCAATACCTAGTCAAATTTTAACAATTTTGACCAAGTTGTAGATTTAAGTCCTTGTGACCCTTTTTGATGTCTGAACTAATGTCAAATGATGCTGAGGTGCCTATGAGACAAAAGGAAATTGTCAAATGTTGATTTGGAAGGTGATGAATGGAAAAATTGCAGATCCCACAAGTGGTAACACTAATACCAATGGTAGTATCAGCATCAACATCACTAGTGCTTAATGAAATTTGTTCACATTTTTCTAAATTTCAATATTGAACCTCTAGGACCTTGTGTGACACCTGAACTAATGTTGAATGCTATTGAAACAATGCCAAGGAGTCTAAGAAGCTAAGGGATGATGTTGAATGATCAACCTAAAGATCAACTTTATCATTTGCCAAGCCTCATGAGTGTTGGATATTTATCATTTCTAGCTTCTAGGATGCCCAAACAAACACTAAAATGAGCCATAATTATGCTTATCATATGCTAAAAAGCTCGTAAAGCTATGAAATACTATAAAATAAAAGTGTAAAGTGCCATGGAGGTGCTGGAGAAGGCCATGGAGGAGGTGTTGACACTGACGCTGACACTATCACCTTCAAAGTTAGAAAAATTTTAGTTCTAGGGGTTCCAAGCTCAAGTTGCCAAAATGCTGAGATTTGACTCTTGATGTGTTTAGGAGCCTTAAATGAGCTATATGAAGCCTAAGGAAGGCCATAGAGGAGGTCTTGACATTGATGTTGACTCTATCACCTTCAAAGTTAGAAAAATTTTGGTTCCAAGGGTTCCATGCTCAAGTTGCCAAAATGCCGAGATTTGACTCTTGATATGTTTAGGAGCCTTAAACGAGCTATATGAAGCCTTATGGGGTTAAATTTGAAGCTAAAATGAAATTTTGATATAAGTAACATGTAACATCCCATGTTTTTGATCCCCTGATCTATCTTTAATTTTTTTTATTATTGATCTTTGATTGATTTATGTCTTATGAAGGATTTGATCTTATCACTTTATAAATATTATTATTTATGTTCCATTATATTTGTGAATATTTTAATTCTCTTTTAATTATTATATTATTTATGGTCTTCCTTTTTAAAAACATTCATCTAAATTCTTGTTCTGGTATCAAATAGCATCTTTTGTTAATATTGTTTTACTAAGCTTCTAAATTTAGATGTTACCGATTTCTTGGTGTTTCTTGGTAAGAATAGGTTGATGGAAGGTGGCACATGCTGTGAATAGGTATATGGGGATTTTGGAAAATATCATATTTTCATTAAAATTTTTCAAAACATTCTTCTAGTTCCTTTCCTATGTGAACTGGGACTTTTCTATTATTTATCGAACTCTTATTTGAACTTTTCTAATTATCATGAATGTGATTAAGGAGATAATCCATTATAAACCATTATTGCTATATTAGCTAGGAGTTTCTAATCTTGTATTTAATTGAAAGTGTTCATCTCTCATGCATCAATTTCTCTTAGTTGTCAATTATTTCTTCCTCTCTTATGGTGATCAGATTCTTGGAAGTTCAACTTTGTGTGTTTCACATCAACTTTGTTGTAATTCAATTTGTTAAGGTAGAGTAACTAGCTTAAGGCTCTGTTTCCTATACATTTTTCATGATCCAATTATTATTTCATTATTTCAATTTTATCACTCTTATTTCTAAAGTCTTTAATGAATTGTTATCCTTATTGATCTTCTATAGCCATTTCATCCTTTATCCCAACCAAATGAGATGTCTCATAGGTCAGGAAGACGCCTTTCCCAAAGTGCCAAGAGTTGCAAGAGACATCTCTCTAGTGGAGCAGACATCTTGCCTGAGACATCTCTCTAAAGAAGAAGACATCTCATCAAAGATGTCTTGACAAATCCAAAGACATCTCGCTAGAGCTAGAGACATCTTTGTAGAGACATCTCCTTGCAGGTTAAGATGTCTCACTTGCTAGGGCTATTCAGAAAACCATCCAAACTAAAGTCTACAACCTCTTAAAAAGGTTACCTTTGATCTTGAAACATCTTGAACTCATTAAATCACCTTTGAATACACCAAAAATCAAGTAAAATACACCATTTTTGAGGGCATCTTGTGGTTGCTATTTTCTTGTCTATTTCATACCATTCTCATGATCCTTGAAGCATATTTAAACTTTGATATCTCATTCCAACCTTTTGATGATGCATTTTTAATAGGATTAATGGGTAAGCATTGTGGAAAGTTTAGGTTGACCTTTAGAACTTGATCCATGTTGCTTATGATCATTGCCTAGGTAGCCATATCTAAGGGTCAATGGGTAGGCATTATGGAGGGTAAGGTTGGCCTTCTTTCTTAATCCACATCACCCATGATTGCACTTAGATTGTGACATTGGGCAAGCATTATGGGAAAACTATTTAGCCAATCAAAACATGCTTATGTTGCTTGTGAATGTTAGGTGGCTAGCCTTTATGATACAATACTAAAGAATGGATAATTCAAATGAGTTTGTTTCTAGCTTCAGTTCGTCCAAGACCGAGTAAGGTTAGCTGTAGTAGAAGGTTTCTAATCCTTCCTACATGTGTGGATGTAGATCCAAGTGGTAGAAGCTAAGAGCTTAATGGTGATGAAGCTACATCTTTGGAGCTTTTCTTTATGTTTTCATATTTTGACTATGTTATTCTAATGATCATGATGTATTTGAGCTTTTGTAATGGTGGATATTATCAACTCTTTTTTAAGGTAATAAACTTGTTATGTTAAGAAATACATTTATGGATTATGGTTAATGGAATTACTACTTAAAGTTCTCCATTATGTATAATTAGCTTACCATGCACTTTGATTAAGACTTATAATGCTTATGTTGATTATTTCCTTTTGGTTATAAGCATTACAACGTCACATGCCTAAGAAAAATGTTTTGTGGGATTTAAACTTATATTATTTAAGTGTAAATTATGGAGTGTGACATGACATAGACAAGATGGTTCAAGGCTATAGTTGACATAGTGTTAGTGGTCAAGGATGAACACTAACATTAAATTCGTATCACTTCCAATACTTAGGAAAAATTTTTGTTCCAAAATTTTTTGAGGGTCACAAAGAATGGAGCTCATAAGCTAGGTTATGAATCCAAATAGTCCTTAGAGGTCTTTTGGATTTGACAATGTGTTCAATGATGCTCTCTTTAGAAAGTTTGATGCTCAAACCCATGCGAAACAATGTCAAAACCATCCTTAGTATTGATTCATGATGAACTAAAAAACATGGGTGTAACATTAATCCCTTTTGATGGATGTTTTTAAGATGTTGAAGGAGGATCCATCAAGAAAAGAAAGGATAGATGATTTATGGTGAAACTTGATAAAACCATTTTTTTGCCAAGTGTGATATTGTAACTGCGATATCATATCAATGATATTGTAGCTCATGCTACATCATCGTTGATACAATGTCTTAGGTGTTGTGCATCCTTATAAATACTAACACTTGGGTGCATAAGAAATAATAATTTTTCTCCAACCCTTACCCAAACTCTTATAGTTTCATTTTGTAGTTTTAAAAATATTGTAAATGCTTGTAGTGTGTTGTTAAGTAGTTGATTGGAGTCTTTATTTGAGTAAATTGTACTTGGACATAGTTTATGACTAGCAATAAAGATCAAGACTATTTCACATCATTGCAAAAATCCTTAGTTCTTTTGTTCTCTTGTTTACTTAGCATAATTTTCCTATTTACTTAGCTTAGTACTTTACATTTCCAGAGTATTTTACTTTTCATGCTCATTAGTTAATTAGAATGGGTATGACTACTTTTGAGCATTTAAGTGTAATTGTTTGGTAACCTAGTAGTGTCTCGCTTGATTTGCTTAGTAATGAATTCATTTGGCAATCCAGATAGCAATTACATAAATTCAAGACATGACCAGTAAACTATGACTGGATACTCATCGCTCCAAGATAGAATAAATTTACATTTCTATGTTACTTAGACTTAGACTTTAATTCCATTCTCAATCATGTTCATTACTGAGAATAATGAGAGCCTTATAACATCATCTATCATATGCCTCACTGTGAGTTAAACCATAGATCTAGATTTCACTAACCCAAATTGAGAAGATAACGATCGCAAACTTAACATCAACTCCTAGCATAATTACATTTTCCATTTACGAATTACAATCTAGTTGCATGTGAACACCTATGACTTGTATGGTAGAGTGTTGGGATATGCCACCGCTCATCATTAACGTCATTGCCAGGGATGTGTTAATGTATGCTTAGTAGTTGATCTCATAGAGATTGTTGTATCAGAAACTAAAAAGTTTATTTTTCACACCTTTAATCAAACTTAATAGAACATATACACACATACTTAAGTGTCAAGAATATAACATGGCTTCACACTTAGAGAAAAATCATTACATATCAAATAAGTTCAAAGAAGTCATGACAAAATATATAACAAAGAAGATTAGAGTGTACGAATATAGAAAAGAATTACATATGCTCATGGTGATCCATACTATCCTAATTTCACATTCATTCTTCACCAAGATGAACAACTTAGATGGAGAGACTTGTTGGGCAACATAGTTCTACCACCAAAACATACTATACCATTGATGTTTCAAGAGGTCCTCATGAAGACCAATCTAAGTCATGAACAAGAGAGCTACCAAGTCATGAAGAACATGACAATGCCATACCAGTCAACAGAGGCCCAAGCAAGAGGGGATGCCATCATGGAAGTACAACATGAATGTGACAAAGGAAAGAAGGTACCTTAGACAGTTATCTTGGAAGAAATAAATGATGCTTCATTCCAAAATGAAAAGTTGTATCAAACTCATGGAACTTACTCCTAGAAACTAGTAATACATATTGAAGATCTTGCCAACACAAAGTTAAAGTCGACTCTAGTAGAAGACTTTGGAAGGAATATAAGAGACTTCAAACATAGATAGAGATTAAGGCCTTGAGCTTTTGTAGAACCAAAAGAGGATGAATCATGAAGTCAAAGAAGGAGAACTAGCTGACACCATTCTCCAACTACCTCATCTTCCTTCTTGTGTTCATTTGTGGAGTTTGATAGGAAGGAACATAGATCAAGAAACCATGACAGAGAAGGATGAAGAGATTATAAGAGAGATGAATATAGAAGAAGTTATCCTGATGATGAAGAGAATGATTATGAACAATGAAGAGATAGAAACATGCATGAAGATAGAGAGCATTATGAGCATCAGAGGGGTCACCACTACAATAGAGCTTACAAACTCAACAGCTATGAAGAACCCCTACTAGCCACTCAAAGTATGATAAATATTTGAGAAGCTATATATATTTCCAGCAAGCATGTGAGGGACAATCACATCAAGCAACTAGATATGAATAATATTCCTAAATTTGAAGGTGGATATAACGCAAATTCACAACATCACCTTCAAGCATTTCATGGTGCTTATGCCCTCCAAAATATTGAAAGTGACTGATAGAAATTAAAGAGATAGAAAATATTAAAAGTGATTGATAGAAAACTCATTAAAAAGGTAGAAAGTTGGTACAGATCATTAGAACTAGAATCGATTAGAAGATGAAGTACGATGCTCGAGCTCTTTAATGACAAGTATTAGACTTACTCAAGAGTGTCTAACGTAAGAAAAAAAATCCAAGGATGGAAGGGACACATGAATCCCTTGATGTAGTAATGGAAAAATCGTATTTTCTTCTATGTAGATGCCCAAGCCATGGATTCTCACAAAGGAAACAACTCAAACACATTATTGATGGGTTAAGAAACAAAACCAGAGCAATCCTTGGAGTCTACGTGCAAGAAAGATTATAGAGATGACCATCCATTAGATCTAAAGGTTAATAGATCAAATGACAAAAGAGGAAAGAGAATTAAATAAGAGAGAATTAGCTAAAGAATATAACTGAGATCCATTAAGAAGAAAATAAGATGTTCTAATGTGCAACAAGGAGGAAGAAGAAACCATGGATGATGTAATTCAGAAGAAAAGTATACAAATCCAAAAATTAGTTAATGATATAACAACAAAGGTAGAGAATATCTAAAACTTAGTGGATGAGAAGTTTGCTACAACTCTTAAGATAGTAGAAGAAAGGACTGAACAAGCATTTAGTAAAGGCAAAGATAATAGAAAAGTGATCATGGACAAGAAGGTTATAAGCAAAAAGGAAAAGTTGCTATAGTTGAGGAGTGTACTGACTCTAGTTTAGATGAAGAGGAAGGATGCAAGGTGTGTCAATATGAACATCCTAAGAAATGTTTCCTTGTTATGGCCCACTTGTAAGAGTTTGGGGCATACACACTTAATCTAAGATTTGTTAAAAAGCAAATGCCAAGATGATTACCTTATTCTCAGGGTAATCCCAAACAACCCTTCTAGCCAACTTACTATGTAAGCAGAGCCTACCCTCAATTGTAGGAGCAATATTACTAGTAGCAGCAACAATCACAAACATTAGTACCATTGTCAAGGCAAAAAATCCATATAGGTAACCAAATCCTTATGGCTATTACATCTAATGACTAATCTCTTTGGGGAATGCTTCAGTTCACACTTCTCATTATTATCCACCAGAGTACTACAAATCAACTACTCTAAGGATGGATTCGAATCTCTATAAACATCAACTAGTAGCTAGTCCATCAAATCAACCTTCCAATTCCCTACCAACATTTCCATCATCAATCATGCAAGGAGAGCTACCATCATAGCCACAGTAGAAAAATGCTACTAGGGCAATGAATATACAGAGAGAAGATCGCACTAATAACACTAAAGAAGATTCTCAAAAATGTCCATTCTTTAAGACAAGTCTAGAAAAGGCTAGTAGAGCAAGGACTCTATATAAACAAGTTTCTTCTATGAGGGATCCTCTTACAAACACTCAATTTCTACAAATATCAAATCAATAGGTTATGAGTGTCATGCTTACTGAAATAGTATTCGATTGAATAAAGATAGGAGCACTTCCTAAGAAACGAATTGTCCTAAGAATTTCTTTAATTTATTTACAAATCATTGAAAATTCACCATGCAAGGCCCTCCTAGACTTAGGTTTTGGAGTTAACTTGATATCTCAAGAAACATATAAGGAATGGAGCCTACCACCCTTTAAGAAGTGCAATATAAGGTAGAGCTAGTAGATTAATTTTTTATCATTTCTTTGGGACAAATAGAAGATGTGATAACCACTATTAATGTGTACTCTTATTTAGTATATTTTCTTGTGATTGATGTAAAAAATGATGATAGGGAATTTCCAATCATTTTGGGAAGTGCATGACTTAGTACAATTGATGCTAAGTTAGGAATGAAAGACTTATCGATAGAAATTTTTAACGAAGATGATTAAGGAGCCATATATATGCAATCCATGAATTACTAATGATAAACAAGGATGCATTTGTGGATTGAAACTCCAGAATGTCAACATAATCCTAACTCCAGAATGTCAACATAATCCTTACACCAACCCATAGCAGATGCGAGAAACAAGTGTGTGAACAAGAAGAAACATTGGCCACTAAACGAAAAGACATGCAATGGGTGAAAATTGAGAACATAAAATTGTCCAAGAAATACATGGAAACATCTGACGTACTTATTAACTCCTACCCTAAGAAAATGATCCAAACTAAAGACTTATAAAAGGTTATCCTAAATTGTAATCATACACCAACAGATTGTGGACATGGAGATGTAAAATTTGAATTCAAGAATAAATAAGAAAGTATAGTTGGACCTTTTAAAATGGAAATATCAATCCAATAGGATATATGTCTCTAGAACATTAGCATTCAATTGCTATCAATGTCACATGGAATAATAAATGGAAATCTATATCACTAAGGATGATAAATAAGAAACCTAGAATGTATGATCCATGGGATCTAGGGTCCATTTTTTGAATACTCCCCCATGAGTTAAATTGTGGGGGAGATGCCCTATCTTGACTTAGGAGTTAATAAGTGTTTTCAACTTTTTTGTTTTCTAGTTTTTTGGTTTATAATTTTTTGTTATACTTTTTTACAACTCTTACTAGTTTTCACATTCTTTGATATCTTTTCATTCTTTTATACTTTTCCATTCCTTAATCATTTGATATTCTTTGATATCTTTAAATTCTTCCTTTATTTTTTTAATTTTTTCTATGATTTCCAAATTCTCTTGTACATATTTTTGTTAATTTTCCAATAAGGTGAAAGGAATAAAGCAAGATGTAGTTCCAATAAGGTGAGGATTGCCTCATATTATCAAATTATGGAATGACTGATTCTATATACAGTGAGACCACATCATCCATCCACTCATTTCCAATAATAAGAGGTTCTTACCATGGTTATAATGATATTCTTCTCACAATAAAACTAAATAAACTTGTGATCATTATGGCTAGATAGAAGAGTGAAGAACCAAGAGGGAATGAAAATGGTGTGACATCAAGGGAATTTATGGATTCTCTGAGACTACTATTGTGAGTCTTATCTTGTTGTTGAGATTATATTATTTTCTTGAGGTCTAATGAAAAATGGAAGTATGAGTACAATAAGTGCTACCTTACCATCTCATTGGAAATACATGTTACCCATGATTGAAGGTAGTCCTCTAGTAAGGTTGACACAGTAAAAATATAATAAAAGTAGAATAATAAAGTTTTTGGGGGTACCACTAAAAAGACATGTTACACATGCCTAAAGGTAGATGACTTCTTACAAATCTAAAAATAAGTGCACTATGAATAAAATCCATTTTTGAACTACATTGCCAAGTGGTAATAGTTCTTGCAATAGTGGTAGTCTTATAGTTATTAGTTTTGGAAATGACACAATGTGATGTCACTGGAAAGTGGTTTGAACTTTGTTTGGATCTTGGATGGAAAGGCTAATGATTACTTTAACCACATATTATACAAAAGGATTCATTATGCCTATGGTAAGACACCTCACGTTCCAATCTCTGCAATCCCTTCTAATCTCATTTTAAATCATTGGTATATTTAATCATAATTCTATGGTTTTGTATAATGTAGTGTTATTTTTCCAACTTGGTGATACTAACATGTGTGCCTTGTAAGACATGTATGTTCTACATTATGACATCCTATTCCTAGATGTCATAAAAACATGTTCGTTCGTAGCTTAATTCTTTGCATTCATAAGCATTATAATGGAAACATCAAAAAATACTTGATAAATGAATTAATTAGTAAATGAATAACTAGTACTTAGAATAGGAATGAAAAGTGGAAAAAATTTATTAATAAGAGAGAGTATTGTAATGCCCTTTGGGTTATTTGCCCATGCCACTTAAGCCTTAGAGGCAATCCAACACTACCACCACAGTTAGGTTATCTAATTGAAGGGGTGATTAGTTCCTTCTTGTCCTGCTTCACTTGGCTCCCATTACTTGCCTTTCTAGGCTCTGCAACTCCATGTCAACATGACCTCTAAACTTGGTCTTAAATAGCATAGGTCAAACCCATTCCCAAGGGATACATGAATAATCATAACTCCTCATAACAAGGTAGCCCTTCATTTAAAGGTTAATTACATTGTTACAATTTGTTTCCACCCTTAACAGTGGATGAGACGTTACAATCTATGCTCCTTAAGCATCTAGTTCATCCTCGAGCACTTCCTCTATCTTCAGCTACTTAGCTGCTGCTTCTTCATTATGCTTCTCAACTTTATCCTTTTTATCATCTTCATTACCATCTATACAAAAAAAGACCAAAAATTATAAAATATAATTTATTACATCAATAGTAAATACAATTTATCGTTCAATATCATGATGATAAAAAAGTTGGAGGTAAGTATTAAGAATAAACTCCATGTTTTCCCAAGTTTGCTAATTACAATTTGATCATTGAACAAGTACTTACTTGATAGTTTTATTTCATAACTTCTTAGTTTGATGGTTATTAATTGTAATGGGTTTAACTTCAAAGCTAGCGTTGGATCATAGGGACAAAGTATTCTGATCTAGCACATATGGTACATCATTTGCATGAAATTTCTTTAGTAAACCTACATGGAAAACTACTTGAATTCTTAAGGTTGTTGGAAGATTTAATTGATATGCCATTTTGCCAATTCTTTTAGAAATTTCAAAGGGTCCACAATATCTAGGTGCCAATTTAATATATTTTCCAAGTTTAAGAGAACCCCTGGTAGGTTTTACTCTCAGTAATACTTGATCTCTCACTTGAAATTCTTTCTTAAGCTAATGTTGATTTGCATATCTCTTATATTTATTTTTGGTAGATTGTAAATTTTTCTTAACTGTTGTGACAATGTTTTCCATTATTTTTATTTCTTCTTCCTTCCATTTTGTTCTTAAGGTTGGATTTTCTGAGGTTAATGGTGTACAATAGTTATGTCCATATACTACTTCAAATGGTGTTTGATCATAACTTCATAGAATATCTTCTAATATTATATTCACATGTTTAGTTTGCCGATCAGTCTTTGGGTGGTAAGCTGTGCTAAATTTCAATTAGGTTCCAAGCTTTTTAAAGAAAATTTGCCAGAATCCGGATATGAACTTGGGGTCTTAGTCCAAGGTAATAGATTTTGGACATCCATGTAATTGAAATACTTCTTGTACAAATTTTTGGGCTACTTCTTCAGCTATGTTTGTAGATTTTAAAGCTATAAAATATGCCATCTTTGATAGACAATCAACCACTATCAAAATTGAGTCATTTCCCTTTTTGGTTATTGGCAATCCTATAATGAAATCCATGGTAACATCTTCTCATTTCTACGTTGGAACTTCTAGGGGTTGCAATAATCCACTAGGTTTCTTTTGTTCAGCTTTTATTCTTTAGTAGGTTGGACAATTTTTAATGTACTAGGACATATCATTATTCATTCTAAGCCAAAAATTATATTTATGTAACATCACATAAGTCTTAATATAACCTGGGTGTCCTGCGTATGGAACTTCATGTGCTTCACACAACAACCTTAGTCTCCAATTTCCTTATGGAATGCACACTCTTTGTCCTTTTATTAATAAACCATTAGGGGCAAGTTGATATCAAGGTTTAGAGGAAATATTGGTTAAAATATTCTTAAAATATGGATATTCTTTTATTTGTTCCTTAATTTCTTCATCCATAGGGGTTGTTATCACACCTATCATTAAGTTCCACATTCAACTAAGAGCATTAGATGCCACATTTTATTTACCAGGAATATATTTGATTTCAAAATCATATTTAGCCAATAATTCTACCCATCATCTTTGATGAGTATTCAAAATAGATTGTGTATGCAATTATTCTAAACTTTTATGATCTATTTGTAGTACAAACCTTTTTCCACAAAGATAATGTCTCCACACTTTTAGAGCATTAATAATCACTAGTAATTCTAAATCATTAGTTGAGTAATTTACCTCATCTCCTCATAATTTACAAGATTCATAACATACCACTTTATCTCCTTGTGAAAGAACTGCACTGAGCATAGGCATCTATGAATACTTCAAAGGGTAATTATTCATCCAAAATTCTTAGAATAGGTGTTGTTATGAGTAGCATCTTTAATTTGAGGAAAGATTCCTTACACTTTTTATCAAACTTGAACACATGCTTTTCTTGTAAAGGTTAGCCAAAGAGGCTACCAAAGTAGAATAATCTTTAATGAAATGTCAGTAAAAACTTGTTAAGCCCAAAAAACTACGAACTGTTGTAGCATCTTTTAATTCAAGCTAGTTTCGAATTGCACTAACCTTTGCTAGATCTACTTGCAATCCTTTCTTATAAACTATATGATCCAAATAAGAGACTTCTTCTTTAAGGAGTTTACATTTACTTAATTTAGCTTTCAACTGATGCTCTTTAATAATTTTCATTGTAATTTTCAAATGTTTAATATGTTTTTCTCTTGACTTAAAATAAACAAGTATATCATCCATAAATACCATAACACATTGATCAAGATATTCATGAAAAATATTATTCATTAAGGGCATGAATGTTGCAAGTGCATTAGTTAATTCAAATGACATCACAAAAAAATTATATAATCCATACCTAGTTTTGAAAGCAGTTTTCTCAATGTCTTTTTCCTTAATCGTTATTTGATGATAACTTGATTTTAAATTAATCTTTGAAAAATAACATGCACCCATAAGTTGATCAAACAAATCATTGATTCTTAGTAAAGGATAAGTATTTTTAATCGTCACTTTATTCAATGCCCTATAATCGATGCATAATCTTAACGTATCATCTTTCTTTTTAATGAATAAGACTGGTGCAAGCCAAGGTGATATGCTAGGTCAAATTTTCCTCTCTTCTAATAATTGATCTAATTGTGCTTTCAATTCTCTTAATTCAAAAGTGGAAAATCTATAAGGGGCTTTTGAAATAGGTTGTGTACTCGGAAAAATATCAATAGCATGCTTAATAGTTCTTTTTGGAGGTAGTTCTCTAGTTTCACAAAATACTAAATCTTATTATTCCTCAAGCTCTTTTGGAATCTCAATACTTGAAGATTTTTTAGGTTGGGTTACTTTGACAACCAACATCTTAGCATCCTTTTGACTAATCTTCTTGCTTGCCTAATGGTTATCATGTGAATTTGCTTTATTTTTTCTACACCCCTTAAAACCCTGACTCCATTAGTGATTGGGACTTTTAAAATATGAATTCCAAAGTGGGTAGTAATATCAAATTTTTGTAAGAGAGACATCCCTAAAATTGCATTGACTCTTGATGCTGTTGCAGCCATTGTGGGCCTGAACCCAACTGTCGCTGCTACTACCCTGTGTGCCTAACGTGGGCTAAAGTTGCCCTGGGCGCAGCAGTTGGGCTTTGCCTGCGTGCTACTGCTGGTAGTTGTCTCCGTGCTATTGCTAGAATTACCTGTGTGTTCCGCCACTGGAGAATCTAGCCTGAGCGCCCCCGTCCTCCCGAGCATTCTTTCCATAGTTGCCATGGTTTTTGAAAGGATCATTTCCAATTACCAATATTCGGAAAACCTAATTCAATGCAGGATCTACGCGTTCGGGTTTTGGTTTTTTGGCAGGGCTATGGTGGCTACGGTGTGCCCATGTGGCACAATTGCACGTTGTATTTTTCATTCTAGTTTTTTCCAAAACAAAACGACGCAGTGTCTAGGAAGGCGGTAATAGACAACCCCAGATCTAGGCAGATTTGATTGTAGTGCTTGCCATTTTGTCTACCGTTGATCTTTAACTCGAGATTCTGGTGCTTTACGACTAGATTATTGATGTTGAGCCTATTCAAATGGATGTGAAGCTTCCTTCAAGCAAGGGTATGGATGAATCCTCAATGGATGCTACTTCTTCACTTCAGGGAAGTTCTCCCAACTCAAAATCTTTAGATTTTCTTTTACCTGATGACATCTTTGAATTTGTTTCTCAAGATTTTTCTGCACGTTTTATTTTTTTTCAAATAGTGGGTTTTCTACCTCAATCATTAAGTATCAATTTGCATATTAAAAATATTTTACAATCCCACAGGATACAGGTCCTACATGCTCGATACTATGCTCGTAATTTTGTCCTCGCTGAACTTTCTAAGGCTTCTCACGTCAAGAAAGCTCTCTCTCTTCAGATTTTTCCTGCTCGTAATGCTACACTTATCACTCGGGCTTGGAAATTTGATTTCAATGTCAAGGACCTAGTCTTTAATATTATCCCTTGTTATGTAGAGCTGCCTAATCTTCCTTTAATCTTTTCATCTTTTGAGTGAGACATTGTTAGCACCTTAGGTCAAGTCATCTCCGACCATGGAATTGAGGTTAACGGGGCTCACTTTCATCGCTATTATATCGAACTTGACATTTCCCAAAAGAAAACCACTTTAACCTTAGGAGCTAGAGGCAAAGTTTTTACTCAAAAGGTAGTGTATTTTTATCTTCCCAACTCTTGTAGCTACTACCATAGTGTAGAGCATCACATTTCTACCTATCCCTTTCTAGCTAAGAAAAAATCCCAAACCAATCCTCCCAAATCCAGTCCTGTAATCACTCCTCAACCTAACCCACCACTTGATTCCTTTAAGTTTGGTTCTACTTCTAACAATGCTCCACACCTTTCTTCCTCATCTGCTCCCTCTAAGGAAAGAGTCTTCTAATCCCATTCTCTCATCAAGGCTAGGTACAAGGCACCAATCATCCAATCACAATCAGTCAAAGATTTACTTTTACGTGATGAGTTTGTAATGGTAGGGGGAAGGAAAAGGGAAAAAGCATCTAAAATCACTACTCTCCTTCACCCAAAACTAACCCAGCTTTAACTGTTAATATAAGCAACTCCTTTGTAATTCTTTCCACTACTATGATGATCGACATTCCTAAACCAGATCCCTCTATTGCCTTATCACTCATAACATTTGGAGCTTCTCCATGAACCTCCTATCTTGGAATGTCCGAGGCCTAACTGATAGGCTTCGTCGCAAATGAGCTAGCAACTTCCTCTCTAGTCTAAATCTCACTTTGGATTTCCTCCTTCTTTAAGAAATCAAGATCCTAGCCGACCAATTATCTCTTTCAGCCCATTGGTTTCTCCCGCATTCTTCTGTGCTTGCTACTTCTCATGAGTGTTGCAAAGGTGGAGCAGCCATTCTTTTTCCAACCTATTGGAAAGACAAACTCCTACAGCATGGGTCTGATTTAGGTCATAGAGTGGCATGGGCTGTTTTCTCCTCCTGACATGGTCCCTTCAGAGTTTGTTCTATTTATGCTCCTAATGACTCTACCGAATAGGCCCGATTGTGGCATGAACTCACTCATAGCCTCCCTTCTATTCCTTGGCTTTTTGGCGGTGATTTTAACATGATGGAATTCTCTCATGATAAGCTTGGGGGTGTTTTCTCTCAACTTTCTCATCAAGAATATCAATCTTGGTCAAATTTTAAGAAACATTTTTATCTTTCGAACGGCATCACAGACACTGCTGGTGGCTCTCTAAACAGCTTCACTTGGAAAAATCTTCATAAGGGATAGGCTCGCATTTATAGTAAGTTAGATAGATATTATTTTTCCACTCTTTCTTTTTGGAAGACCCTTTCTAATACTAAAGTCCACCAACATGCAACCTTATCAGATCATTTCCCCATTACTTTATCTATGCAGATCCATAATGACCACCAATGATGAAATTATCATCTCTTTAGCCTACATAGTCAATGTTTCTCTTCTCCTCCCGCCCAACAACTTCTTTATAGCCTTTGGAATGCTAAACCTAGATCCTTAGGTCTAAAGGGTTGGATCCACTGGTGGCTTCGGACTACTAGTAGAGTTAGGAATCTCTTCCGTCATTTTGGTAAGGAAGTTGCCTCTCGTTCTCAACAAGAGTACACCAACATATGCTCTACCATTGAGCACCTTACGACCAAACTAACTGATGATCCCTTCAATAGTCACCTACAAGGGAAGGTTGCCAGAGCTTGTATAGCCTTTCAACATTGGGAAGTATATAAGGCACAAGGTGCCTTGATTAAAAGCCAACTCACTTTAAACATTCAAGATGAGCACTGTAAGGAATTCTTTAAGTACCTTAACTGGTCCTCCCCTTCGCCCTCTTTAGATAAACTCTCCATAAATGGATCCATTATCACTAACCAAAATAGTCTTCTCTCTTATCTTAAGGAACACTTTGAGGTCTTATTCACCACTACTCCTATGGATCCTGCATCCTTCGCGGCTGCCACTCTAGATTATCCTCGACTGGTTAATTCTTCTATGCTGACAATTTTAGAAGCTGGTATTACTCTAGCTGAGCTTCGACAGGCTTGCTTTAACCTAAGTCCTGGGAAAGCCCCTGGTTACGATGGTTTTCCAGTCGAATTTTTCCAAAAGCATTGGGATTTGGTAGGTTCTGACCTCTTCCATGTTATCAAAAGGCTACACTTACTAGTTCTTTGGGACCAATCTTAAACCAAGGGATTATTCGTCTTCTCCCTAAATCGGGAGATCCAACATGTATCTCCAATTGGCAGCCTAGCACCTTACTTAATGTGGTTTACAAAATTTGGGCTAAATGTTTGGCTTTGCGATTAAAGAAAATCCTTGCTCTTATTATGTCCTCCCAACAGACTGGCTTTGTCCTAGGAAGATACATATTAAATAATGTGGTGGCTACTTGGGAAGGTCTTAAGTGGGCTGAGGACGAGGATTAGGATATCCTCCTGATGAAGGTTGACTACGCTAAAGCCTATGATAATATTAAGTGGGACTTCATTATCCAAACCATGACTAAATTGGGTTTTGGCCCTAAGTTCATTCATATGGTAGAATGCTTATTCTCAGATGCTACTGCATGAATCACGACTACCTTCAGCATCACTTCTCCCTTTCCTATTCATAGGTTTGTTAGGCAAGGCTACCCTCTTGCTCCTTATCTCTTCATCATTGCTACTGATTTTCTCTATCATCAAATCAACTTGGATATTCAAAATAATGTTTTATCTGGGGTTCATCTATCTTCTCCTTAACATTAGCTCCTCAATATGCATTTTGTTGATGACTCCTTTTTCCTTGTTCAAAACAATGCTGTTAATGTGCAGTGTCTCTTGTCTTGAGTGGAGCAATATTGCTCCCTCTCTGGATCTGTTATAAATTGGCATAAATCTTCAGTTTATAGCTTCACCAATAACTATAGCCATTTGCCCAATTATAGTTGGATGCATACTCAAGATCATGAAATCATTAAGCTTTTGGGAATCCCTTTTCACTTTAGAGGCCCAACTTTAGAGCTCTGGGACCAAGTACTTTCTTGAATTCAATGGAAAATCAAAAAATGGAAAACCAAACCCGTCATCCTCGCTGGTAAGTATCTCATCTATAAGTCTATTTGTGCTTCTACCCATGTTTATTATTCGTCATGTTGGGCCCCTTCCCATGCTTCTTATCAAAAGCTTGAATGATTATTTCAAGACTGCATGTGGTCATCTAAAAACTCCCAAAAAGGCTTTCATCGTGTTTCCTGGAATATAGTAACTCTTCCTAAGAACAAAGGTGGATTGGGCCTTTTGAACTCCTTTAAGAAAGGGCTCACCCTTGTTACTAAGTGGTTCGTTCAGCCCTTGGATGCCCCCAATATTATTGGGAATCTTCTTCAGTTAAGGCTTTGACAAGCATTCTCTAAGAACAAGTCCATCTGGAAGGGTATCCACCCTGTTAATTGGATCTTTTCCCCTCATGAAATTATCATTCTTGGAACACATGTTTTCAAAAGCATTTAGAAGGCTTGGTAGGTCTTACATTCTCATGTGAATTGGAATAATGTTCATATCAATCCTACTCTTCTTTCTAAGATTTTCCCTTGGTGGCTGCCTCTATCACCTGCTCCTCTAGCCACCTCAACTGCCAGGATAGCCACCATTTGGTTTCAAAAGGGAGTTGTTTCCCTTAGTTATCTTCGTCTCACCAATCAGTGGATTACTTGGGATATGTTGGAAAACTTATATGGGGCTTCCAAAACTATGCACCATTACCTTGACAGACTTTATCACTTCATTCATCAATACTTGCATTTGAATGCTTTAGTTCCTAGTCTCTTCCATGGTCTTCAGTGGATTAATGGACCGAGCCTTCTACCTTATAAACCACATGTGCCCTTTCAGTTGTTGCATGACTCCTCTATGATTGTTAATCGATGCAATAGATCTTGGCACAAAGACGAGTCTAAAAAATTTTGGCTCTCCCTCTTCTCACGAGTTTGGAACCTTTCGACTCTTCCAAAAATTAAACAATTTCTTTGGTGCCTCCTTCATCAAGGCCTACCTATCGGAAAACATCATGAATACCTTGGGATTCCAAACCCTAATTGCCCTCTCTATGGAGGCCCTAATGATTTTGTCCACGTTTTTTGGCATTGCCTCTTCACTCAGTCTTCATGGGAGTGGGTTTCTAAAGTTTTCCCTTTGTGCAAGTTTTCCCATGAGGATATCTTATTCGGCTTTCTGGCCACCCCCTCTGCTGACCTTCAGTTTCTTTGGGAAGTTATTAGGCCACTCGTTCTTTATTATATATGGAAGCATAGATGCAATGTTCTTTTCTAGAACACTGATCCGTCTAACTCTAACCATTTAACTATTATGGAAAAATCTCAAATTCTTCACCTTGTGCATTTCCAAATTATATCTCACACTTCTAAGTTAAATTTGGATACTAATCAATTGTTTTATTGTTTGCAGGCTTGGAGCAGATATACCAATTTGTGCACTCTTCCTCATCTCGATCTACTACATCGGAGTGTCTCATCATAATTTTGAGCATTTTTAGCTCTCTGTTNGTAATTTATCTGTACTTAGTGTGCTTGCTCATGGTCATTCCATATGCAAGTTCTATCTTAATAATTTTCTTGGAATGTAAACTTAATTTCAATAAATTAATTAACTTTGGGAAGATAAAGTTATCACTAGAACTAGTATCAATCAAAAACTTAATTTGTTTACCTTTTATTGAACCTTCAAAAATTAGTAAAGCAAATTGAAATTTATGCAAGCCTAATTTATTTGGTGTAGATATCTTCTTCATAGATGTGGTGGTGGTTGGGACTTTCCCTTTCTTCATGTTTGGATTTGATTTTTGATTTCTGATTTGATTGGTCCATTGTACCCTTGCTCACAATTTTGGACAATCTCATTTGAAATGATCCTCCCCACAAATAAAACATCCTGATCTTAATCAAGATCTTTTGATTGGTGTTTTTTCTAACATTGCTTGTGGAAGGGTAGCTTATCAAAGAGTTTTTTGTTGAAGGGTAGTTCACACCTAATTTGATTCTTCATAATCTTTAGCAATTCTATATGCCTCATCAACTATTTGAGGATTATGTGCTCGTGTCTAGGGACACAGTTGTGCATGTAATCCACTAATGAACTTTGAAGCTAATTCTCCCTTATCTCAATAACGTACATACTGAGAGAGATCACAAAATTCCTTATAGTAATCTTCTATGGATCAGCTTCCCAATCTTAAGAAATCAAATCTCATTTTATGCTCTTTGAGGAAAGAATTGAGTACAAATCTTTGTTCAAAATCTCAACAAAAATTAAACCAATTTATAATCAAACCTTGAGATCTTAGTCAATTCCACAATGTCACTACAATGACTCTTAAATATAGGGAGACAACTTCTAAACATTCTTGAGTTAACGAATTCAACATATCAAAGTAAATTTTTCATTGTATCAAGCTAGTCTTTTGCCTTGGCACTGGATCTAAGGGATCTATCATAATGATTCAATTTTACCTTCTTAACATGAACTTGCATTAGTGATTTTCTAGGCAGATTAAGATAGTTCCCATATCCCTAACCTTTAGTTCCTACTCTATGGCCTCAAGGAGGAATTTCACTATCCTGGTGACTAGTAGGTGAGGATTGATATTGGTGTTGACCCCTAGGGGAAAGTCGATCTTGATCTTGATGTTGATCTCTAGGTGGAACATGGTTAGGATTTGAGGTTTGAGTGAGATGTTTGGTTAATTGCTTAATGGAGTCGACAAAGGAATCCATCCTTTTTTGCACATTTGACCATTTATCCTCAAAACTTTGGGATAGTTTCCTCATTTCCTTGGACATATTCTACATCTCTATTCAAAAACCTTGATTTGACTAATGAAGCTCTTCTTGAACTTCCTTGATTTCATTAATTTGATCTTCAAGGATATTCATTTGATCATTGATTTGGGTCTTCATTGCTTTCCAATGTATTCTTTAGGTTTTGGGCATCAGTAAGTTGAAGAAATCAGGTATGTTGGTAATCCTTGGCCTCTATGGCCTTTGTTATGGGTCTCAAAATAGTTAATTGGTTGTAGAATAGGTTGAAACTGTCATGAATTCCTACTAGACCATTGAATCCTAATTATTATAGAACCCTTAAATAATGAATTTAAAAGTAATTTTATATTATCTAAAAGCTTAATTTGACTATTCCATTAAGTCTAGAAGGTTCAAATCTATTGAAATTGGTTTTTGTTTGGTTGAAAATGGACTCTAAATTCAAAAGTTATGGCCGTTTTAAGTTTTCAAAAGTTTACACAAATTTCTGGACTTCATGAGAGGTCACCCATCCAAGTTCTACTCTAGGACGAGGGTGCTTAATTACTAAATTTTTATTCTCATGGTTATTAGGGCTCCAATTTCAAATTTTGAAATTTATTTTCATGCATTTTTTATTCAAATCAATGCATTGATGATGGGAATTTACCAGGAATTTTGATTTTGAGTTTTCCTTCACTAGGTGACAGTGAGTGGTGGCAAGGCAATGGAGCATGACACATCAGTAGTAGAGAGTGGTGTAGGTTGGTGAAGGCCATTGGATGTGTTGTGGCCTATGGCCCTATTGTGACCTTTGGGGTCAATTGCAACGCCGCATGGTAAGCCTAGTTGTTGCTAGTTGCTGGCCAACTAGGCCTAGGGGCCTTGTTGTGGTTGGTAGTAGGGCCAATCGTAGCCTTGCCAAAGGGGTTTTTTTTATGCATAAAAATTTAAAAATTGAATCTTAAAATAAAAAAAATATACTTTTTAAATTTCAAACTGCACATAACCAGAGAAACACCGTATCTCCCAAACTCTAAGTCCAATTTTGACGAAATTGGTACCGTTGGAATCATCTTAGAGAGCACTATGCATTAAGTTAGAGATAACACCAATTTGGTAAACCTAGAAATCAAAAAACCATGAAAAGTAAACATTATATTTATTAAATCATTAATTAAATTAATTTGATACTTCCTCTTTCCTCCTACTAAGATTCTTGTTGTTCTTTTATAAATATGAGAAAAAGAAAGATTTTGCCCATCATAGCTCAGCAGAAGATTGAAGGATTTCATTAGTGGAGAAACTTGAAGATTTCTACTAGCAACATAAAGGATTTTAACTATCAACATCATGGCCCTATAGCATCTTGTTCAGGCTTCTACTCCAACGCCATCTCAAGCTCAAACTCCTTTAGGTAGCTCTGTGTCCATTCTTGTGCAGCAAAATAATGTAGTTACAACTTTGAATTGTGTGCATAATTTACTTAGAGAGAAGGTGTTTCAGTATCTTGCTACTTCATGATTGTTTGAATTACTTATCTTCCCTATTTTCAAGGATTCACATTGTAAAAACTTAATAGTTGAATGGTGTAATTAGTATAATAAAAATGGAGGTTCTATTTTCCAATTAGTTTTTGGAGCACTAAAAATTACCCTTACTAAAAACCTGGATAGTTAATGAATCATCATTGTGTTGTGTTGATGGGGCATCATTGATGTGGTCCCATCTACGTGGCATTACTATAATGACAGGGCTGCATCGACGTAGCGTTTGTTGCATCTATGGGACCCTGTCTATGTAGCATTGTAATAAAATCTATAAATACGTGCTCACTTGTCATGTTTTTTGGGAGGAAGTCATAGTTGTAGTAGAGCTCTTACACTTTTGTCATTTGAGAATTAGAATATTTCTTTGAGTGCCCTCAATAGGAGTTAGAAGATGTACAAATCTTTATTCAAGCACTGTTGTACTTGAACACACCAGTGTGAATGACAATAAAGATGAGCCTTTTGATCAAACCTTGTAGCACTTGGAATAGATTAATGATTCATTTATTAATTTATTGTTTTCATTAATTATGAAATTATTAAGTTAAATTAGAGTTTAAGTGATTAGTTAATTAATTAATCTAATTAGATTAAACACATAAGTACGACCACTTCAAGCATAAACATGTATTCGCTTAGTAATCCTAGCAGTGTTATTACTTGGTTCATCCAATAGCATAACGCTTGGTAACCCTAGTAGTGGATATGTAGGTTTAGGACATGTATGAAAAGTGGGACTAGATACTTATGTTATGACCAGTTAAGTAGTTAAATTAAATTAGCTATTAAATTACTTCATTTCTCTATTTTAAAGCACTAGGAGAATAAAAAATAAAATAATAAAAATCATATGCCTTGATTACACTTAACCATACCTTTGTGCATTACAAGTGTAATTGAGAAGATAATGAATGACTATTAGGGCAAAGTTCACTTCCTACAATACTAGTGTATTGGAAGACATAGAGGTCATAGAATATAACCGGATTGCATGTGAATGCGTCGTGAGTCATATGGTTGGGCGTAGGGGTACCTCAACCACTCATCATTGAATCCATTGCTGGGGACTCTTTTTGTTGAAATGTGTGCTATTTAGGTTAAGTGAACATCATTAACATCATTGGACAAACCCTAAGGTCAAAAATCATTCTCACAAATAATATAATCACATAAGCACATTGATATCCTATTTGTATTAAAAAATGTCTTCTTCTCATAGGTGTGATGATACTAAATTGCTAGTCCCTCAAGAATGTAAGGTGGTGTATACTCATCTAGATGAGTATGTGTTTGATTTCACCTTTATCTTGCATTAGGATGAATAACTGTGATGGCATGATATGAAAGGCAACATTGTAATGCCTCTTGATCAATCCATGCCCATGATGTTGATTCAAACTATTAGGAGGTTGGACATCCAATATCTTTAAGAGGAGTACGTTGTGCATGATTATGGCTATCGGGACTATCATCCCACTGAAACATAATGCAGGAGAGATTGACACTAGGAGAAGCACCATGAGTTTTTGAAGGGAAAATGGTTCACCAATCCCTTGTTCCTGCTTAATCAAGATGACAATGAAGACATTCCTATGGGGGCTCTCTTAACATGAAGATTCTCCACCCTTTGTTACTGGTGATGGGGGTGCACCCCTAAATTTCCACTCCACTATTAACAATTCGAGTTTAGGTAAGAATGGCAATCAAGCTAAGGACTCAGAGAAGCATCAAGAGGATAAGAAAACTAATGAATGTTTCCATGATAATTGAAGAGGAGTTGGCAGACACCATGGTGGTAGTAGTCCTCCTTCCTCTTCACACTCTTCATTTGCATCTTTTCTTCTTCTTTTGGTTCTGACAAACATCGTAGAAAGAACAATCATGATGAAGGTAAACAATGAGACAATCATGATGATCATTAGGCCCACCATGATCGAAGGGGTAGCAAAGGACTTCATCAACATCATTGAAATAATGATGATGATGAGCCTTTGTTGGCAACTCAAAGCATGTTAAATATTGTAGAGGTTGTAAAATTCCAACCAGGCATGTGAAAGATAGTTAGATCAGATGACCAGATATGAACAATATTTCCAGATTTGAGGGGGGATATAATGCTAATCCATAGACACATCTTCAAGCTTTTCACAATTCTTGTGTCCTATAAAATATTGAAAATGATTGACAGAAACTAAAGCTATTTCCTAGGACACTCATCAAGGAAGTAGAGAGCTGGGGCCAATTCTTAGAGCTAGAATCCATTTGGACGTGGAGTACAATGCTAGAGTTATTTAATGATAAGTATTAGACATACTCTAGAGTGTCTAATCTAAGAAGGCAGATCCAAGGATAGAAGCAAGGAAACCATGAACCCTTGGACTTCATCATGGGGAGGTACTATTCTCTCATATATTGATGCCCTCGCCATGGTGATTCTTAATAGGAACAACTTTGTCATATCATCGATGGACTTAGATAAAAAATAAGGAGAACTTTGGGGTCTATGCCTAAGGGAGGCTATTCAAACTTAGAGCTCATTAGATTCAAAGGCTAATTGATCAAGTAGCAAAAGAAGAAAAAGAGTTGAGGAAACATGCATATGTAGAGGAATAGAATAGGAATCCTTCTATTAGAAAAAGGGAAGTTTGATTTTGTGATAGTGAGGAGGAATCACCACTTGATAAGGTGGTAAACAGAAAGGCCTTGTCGATCCAAAAATATATGTCTAAAATTTTAGCCAAGGTGGATAAAAGGTGGGATTCATTGGATGAGAAATACTAAACTGCTCTAAAAATCATCAAAGAATCATGAGAGTAGAGTAGTGATCATAACCGTAGGAGGTGAAAAGAAGCTAAACATGCCTAGCAAAGAGGTAAGGGCAAGATTACTACAATAGATGAAGTTGCGAAAACTAAATTAGATGATGGTGGTGGATGTGACATGTGCCAATATGAACATCCTAAGGGATGTTACCCCATCGTGTCACACTTACAGAAGTTTAGGGTGTATGATCTCAATCCACAACTAGCAAAAGGGCAGACACCTAGAATATTGTCATATCCTCAAGGCAATCCTAGGCAATTCCATTAACAACACCAATATTATCCAAGTGGAACTATATGAGCAATATCAACAGTGGCACCAACCATAGTCATGGGGGATGCCACCACCAAGGTAGCATTACCCTTACAGAAAACCAGATCCATATGGGTATTATGTTTAGCAACCAATGTCTCCATGTGACTCTTTTAGTTATGTTTCTCCTTTTCAACATTACTACCATCCTTTCGAATACTACAAAGCTCATTCTTCACATTCCAAGAGGGATGCCACATTTTATCCTTATTCTCCTTTTGTTTCTACACTTGTTCCTCCACCTTCAATGCAACTACTGCCTGCTCCATCCATGTAGGGTGAACTTCTAGCCTAGCAAAAACAATGCAATGCTACCAGGGTCATCAATCTACAATCGATTCATCAATCGAGGGGTTTAGAATCTCATGCTCATAAAAGACCATTCTTCTAAACCAATAGCCCTACTAAGCCCTCATGCACTTAGGCAGCTGGTCTCCTTACTCTTGCCTCATCCACTATGAACCATTCCATCAGGTTCCCTTCAAACCAAATGCCTTCCAAAATCCATATTGTTAAGATCATTTATGCCATATTTGATTGGGCTCAGGCTAGCAACTTTCTTAGAAAATTAGTTGATCTTGGGAGTCCCCTTATCTATTTACAAATTGATGGAAATGAACCATGTAAAGCTCTTCTTGATTTTGATTCTAGTATGAACTTGATATCTCATGAGATTTATACTACCTAGAACCTATCACCTCTTAAGAAGAGAAATATTAGATTGGAATTGGTAAACTAGTACATCACTATTCCATTGGGATTAGTAGAAGATATTACGATTACTATCTATGGGTGGTCTTATCCTGCGAGTTTCCTAGTATTCAAGGTTGAGAAATCTAAGGGGGATTTTCTAATCATTATGAGAAGGGCATGGCTAAGCACTGTTGATGAAGGTATGGGCATTAGAGATCTTTCCCTAGAGATATCAAAGGAAAATGCATTTGGAAAGACTAAAAAGAGATGAGTTCCATGCATCGTGTACAATGATACAAGGTGCAATTGCATGCAAAAATTTTGGTCTATGAAATGAGCATCTATTTTCACATGCAAGTAGTGTGCATAGAGGTAGATATTCAAAGGTATCTATACTTAGCAACCACAAAACAAGAGGGCACCCAATAGCTGATGGCTAATTTTGATAGCAACACAATGTGCATGGAACCTACTAAGAGCCTGACATGTGCTTATGTCATAGGCATGGATGAAATAGAGCAAGTTCATCACCAACTCTCTAATGATGAAAACACTGATACCAATTGAAAAGAGTTGGAGATCCTTGAGAATTTTAAATAAGAGCCCCTAAAGTTGAAAACTCTACCTATTGGCTTAGAATATGCATTCCTAAAAATGGCAAGCCAATCATACTTAATGCTAAACTTGTTATTGAGTAGAAATCAAAACTGTTGAAAGTGGTTAACAAATGGCCAACAACCTTTGCTTGATCATATCCAAAACACACTGGAATTGATCCACAAATATGCTAACATTGCATTTACACTGATCCATTGATGAAGCCAAGGATGCAGCCACAATGATGGTTGAACCCAAAATTAAAGCAAATTTTCAAGAAGGAGATTGAGAAACTCCTTAAGGTAGGGTTCATCTACCTCATTGCGGATAGTGAGTGGGTTAGCCCACTCATGATAGTGTCAAAGAGAGGTGCAAATGATGGGTTTGTTTCAAATTTAGGCTGTTAAACATGGTAACATTCAAAGATCATTTCCCATTGCCATTTTTTGATAAGGTGTTGGACACCATATCTGAGCAATGCTATTATAGTTTTCTGGATGGTTATAGTGGTTATAACCAAATATAGATTGCACTAGAAGATTAGAGCAAAACAACATTCACAAGTTCTTGGGGAACCTTTGCATATTGCAAGATGCCTTTTGGTTTGTGTAATGTTCCTATCACTTTTCAATGTATGGTCTTAAGTATCTTTCAGCAGAAAATAGGCAGTATAGTGGACGTCTTCATGGATGACTTCTCCACTTATGTTGCTACATTTGAGCAAGCCTTGGAATACCTTCAACAAGTATTAAAAAGATATGTGGAAAAGAATCTATGGCTCAATTGGCAAAACAGCCATCTCATGGTCTAAGAAGGAATTGTATTGGGGCACCAAATTTTGTAGGAAGGGATCAAGGTAGATCCCAAAAAGATAAGGGTCATCCAAGGAATCACTCACCAACTAGAAATTGTTAAAGATGTCTAATCATTTTTTGGACACACTAGCTACTACCAACGATTTATAAAGAATTTTTTCAAAATCATGAAATCTTTGGTCAAGATGACAAAGAAAGATGCTTCCTTCATCTGGACCAAGGAATGTGAAAATGCATTCCATAGCCTCAAACAAAAGCTTGTAGAGACTCCAATTTCATGAGCACCTAACTGGTCCAAACCATTCTATATCATGATGGATGCATCTAACTATGTCTTGGGAGCTATGCTTACATAGTTGGACAATAAGAAATGTCCATATCACATCCACTATGCAAGTTGAAGCATTGTGGGTGCACAAGTAAATTACACCACCATGGAAAAATAACTAATGGTAGTGGTGTATGCTTTGGAAAAGGTCAAGCACTATGTGCTTGGATATAAAGTGTTTGTCCACACTGATCATAGTGCCATTCACTTCCTCATGAACAATCCAATAGTGAGCCCTTGTGTCATATAGTGGTTGGTGATCTTACAGGAATTCGATGTTACAATGGTAGATTGAAAGGGAATTGAGAATATAGTCACTGATCACTTGTCTTGGTTACAATGGGATAGCAAAGAGAATGTGAGCCTACTTTCGAACCAATTTCCTGATGAACTCCTCTTTGCTGGTGCAATAAATGAAAAAATGCATGTAGAACTAAAATGGTATGATGAAATCCTCACTTATCTTTTCACTCAAGAGATGCTAGAAGATCTAGACCATAGGAAGAAAGAACAATTTCTTCATCAAGCTAACCACTTTATGGAAATCAATGAACACCTTTACAAGGTATGTGTTGATGGCATGGTTCGCTTGTGTATACCTGATGTAGATCAATTTTGTGTTCTCTAAGATGCTCATGAGGATCCTTGTGGGGGCCACTATGCTAGGAGATGTACAATTGTAAAAATCTTAATGGTAGGATACTATTAACCCAAAATCTTAAGGGATGTCTACCAATTATCTGATCTTATGAGCACTAGCAACAAGATGGTGGGATGACTGCACAAATGGAGGATCCTCAATAGTGGGTTCAATCATTAGAACCCTTTGAAATATGGGTCATAGATTTCATGGGTTCCATCACAACCATGTCTAATGGGAAGGCATATATAATTGTCACTGTTGACTACTGTACCAAATAGGAAAAAGAAACAACCATCATTGACTGTACATCATTCACTGCTACTCGATTTGTATAACAAAATGTTGTGAATAGGTTTGGGGTGCCATGTGCACTAATTTATGAGAATACAACCCATTTTATAAGTGCTACTTTTTAAAAACTCATATAATGCTTGGGGGTTAAACATAAATTAACAACACCCTATCATCCCCAAGCCAATGGGTAAGTAGGAGTGACTAATAGGGAGATCACAAAGATTCTAATAAGAACTATTAGCAAATATAGGAGATACTAGAGTACAAAACTCAATGATGCTCTTTGGGCTTACTACTTAACATGAAAACTCCCTATTGGCTACTCTCCCTATGAGTTAGTGTATAGAAAACTTTCAACATTCCTAATTCAATTCAAGCTTCAAACACTCTCAATAGCCTATGACTTGGATCTTAACCTAAGTCTGACATAGAAAGAAAGATTGATTAACCTTAATGTTTTAGAAAAAAATTGATTGGTAGCCCTATCTTTGAATAAAGTGCACAAGGCATTCAAAAAATAATGTCATGATCTTAGAATATGGAAAGTAAAATTTCAACCAAAAGATAAGGTTCTCTATTGGAATCCTACACATGTACCTCAAAAAACCAAATTCCAAACATCGTGGGAAGGGCCATATATAATTGATGAAACCTTTCCTTCTAGAGCCATGATCATATACAAACCTAAAAGTCTAAACAAAAAGTATTTAGTCAATATCCAACAAATAAAGCCTTTTCACAAGCCAAAGCAAGCCAATGTAACAAATACCTTAATGAATGGACAACCAAGCTCAATGTTTTGGATCTCCTCCTTCCAACTTAGTAATGGGGGGGATGGCCATATGTGCTAATCATATATGTGGCTTCTCAATTTTTCTATTTTTTGTTTTACACATTTTTATTTTGCAATTTTTTTATTTTACACCTTTTTCATTTAAAACTTATTCTTATTTTACATCATTTTTATTTTTACACCACGTTAGTACATTTAAATCTTTCTTTAGTATTTTACACTTTCATATATATTTTACTTTATTTTAGTGTGATTTTCTAATTTTTTTTAATAAACATGCTTTGTGCTAACAGGACATAATGGTGCTATAACTGTTACTAATGATGGTTTGTGCTTAATGTTTTGTTTACTAATGTCTAGTTGCTATTTCTAAATTTTTGTATTGATGGCTAAGACATGGTTTCTTTTTCATGCAACAAGTAGTGAATCCACAACATCCACCCATTCACAAACTCTATGGTTTTCCTTGTTTCGAAAGTTTGAGGTTTATTTTCATTAAATAAACTTTTAATAAATTTGTAACCTTGGTAGTTTCTAGAATTGGGAAGGATTCAAAGGTTTGCATAAGGTGTGAATTCAAGGGGACTCAATACTCTTTGTACTCTTCTACTTGCTTGGGTGCATGAGTGTTTTCATACACTTCTTACCATTCCATGTCAACCAATAACAGGAAGTTGAATAAAGTCTTTGCATAGTGTGGTTCCCATCAAAAAAGAAAAAACAAAAAACAAAAACAAAAACAAAATAAAAAAAACATGATGGGAATTCAAAGCACACCCCTTAGACAAATAAACAGGCTACAAGCACTAGTTATGGGACTAGAAAGACATGTTACCCATGCCTAAAGGTTCCCCATGACTAAAGCCCTCTATCACTTCCTACTTCTCCTTTCTTTTTCTTATAGAATGGTGGTTGTTCTATGGGAACACTCTTGTGTCTTGAGGAGGTGGACCATCTCAGAGTGGAAATGCAAAGTCATTGAAAGGGGTTGGTGTTGGACTAAGGATGGATCTTCTCAAGTCATTTAAACACAAAATCCACAAGGGAATTCTTATGACATTAATTCAGAATTCCATTCCACCTTTTTCATCATCCATCTATGTTGTCCATGACTTACCTCACTTCCAATGTTCATGTTCTTGATTCAGTGTCTTTGTCTGACGTACTTGAATTCTTGGGTAGAATCTTCTAGGTATTGGTCCTTAACTTCCATGAACCATTAATCACCTATGGGACCCACAGACTTCTTAGGTTGATGTTATGCAAGGGAAAACAATGCATGTGCCTACTATGAGGAGGGCCCACCTACATATCTCTTGGTTGGGTTTGTTAAACTCCTTATCCTTAGGCATTATTACAATCAGAATCTTTTGTACACCTATCTTCTACATCTAACCATGTGCTCCTTTACATATTTTGTTCAATGCACATATTCTCTATCAAATTCTTCAATTTTTAAGTTTTCAAAGACCCTCTTCAATGATTTCATCATATTCTTGGCTTTTCTAGGACTCCATGGATTCCAAAGTCATTCAAAATTTCCTTGTATTTTTCAAGATATTCACATTTAAAAATTTTGTTTACAGACCTCGTAAACGAGGCCCTATTGACAGAGCCCATGCATATACATGGCTCCTTGGATGTGTCACAAAAATACTAAAAATATGTGCGACCCCCCTTAGAAATTTTTAGATTTGCTCATAAACACTAAGGGAGTTTTTCAAATTTTTAGAGCCCATAGCTTCCTAATCATTTATCCAAATCACTCTGTTCTTTGACCCTGTAGTTATTGGAGGTAAGCTCTTAGTTGTGGGGGTCCTAAATGTGCTATTTTTGATAGAAATTTTTTTGCCATTTTTCTAACTTCCACAAAGGTTTAACTAAGAAATTAAGATTTAAACACCAAATTAGAGAAGTTAAACTCTTCCAACAAGCTCTGGTGACACTTATAATGAAAATTAGTTAATAAAATAAGAATAAAATAATCAATCTGCCATGGTCCAACCTTAGCCAAGTGTAACTAATTGACAAGGTAAGGTATTCAAATATTCAAAGTTATATGTTATATATACTAATCCATGGATGTGTTGTGATTGTAGATAGCATCAAAAGGCAAACATACGTAGGAAGGAGGACCATCTCAACCAAGAGAGAAATGGACAAGAATGGGAAGGGGCCAAGAATAAGCCCAGGAAGAACACTTGCAATCCATGCCACAGGTCCTCTTAGGGAAGAGGCCAAGGTGGAATCTATTTGTTATATTCCAAAACCAGTACCAACAACAGAATATTCTCACTGAAATGAGGCACCATCCTAGCAAGAAAACCTTGAGGTGACCTTGATAGAAACCTACGTAAATCAAATTAGATCAAGGGAGATAAAAAAATAGTGCTATAAGAGTTAAACTCTAGCTCTTTCTTAGAGAAAGCACCTAAAGAAGTATAGGAACAACTGAAGACCTCTCCCATGTGGCCAATTATCACTTCCACCGGGGAGTGGTACATGGAAGAGACATTCTTATTTTGGAACAATAGGCAAGCTAGTTCAACAGTCAAAATTAAGGACATCTCAATGTCTTACTTGGTGTAGGGCATTATTTAAGTGCTTGGGTTACCAGAAACTAGGACAAATCTTGCTAAGATCTCGATGCAAGTGGACCCCAACATAAAAAAGGAATGGGTTCAATGATGCTATGGTGTTGATTACAAGGAGTACAATGTGCTCACATTGGTAGAAATAATTCACTACAATATTGCAGCCTTTTACCTAAACCCCATGGTGAGGCCCAATATGAACACTACCTTTGTTTCTTGTGTGTGCATTGCTTTGAGTGGGAGATTCCATGTCAACCTTCCATAGCTGATCTATTTGGAGATAGAGAAGTAGTTTAAAGAGAATGAACATGGAAGGAAGACAGTCCCCTTTCCATGCCTCATTAGAAAATTCTATCGAAGGGGAGGGATAGTTCATTGTACAAATGATGTAGTTAGGCATGCTCCGACCACTCATTGGATAGAGATGATGAAACATAAAATGCCTACAATAAGCATTCAAGAAGAGGAGTAGTAGCCACCACCTCCACCTAGCACTCAAAAAACTATGCTAAACATCACTATAATAGTTTAACGGTTGCATAAATATTGAGAATGGCTCTTGAGTGAACAAGAGCAACGAGTAGACATGAATGGTGGGGACCCATCTATGTACTGGCCAGTGATGAATCACCTAAATGAGGTGGCTTGAATTGTTAGCCTAATGGGAGGAGGTGGATCTATTTTCTTGACCCAATAAATGTAGTTGTTTGCAAGGTCAAATCCTAGTGCTAGAGAGGTCAGGTAGAACAGCACCTGCTCTTGAAAATTTCTAGAAATGCCATGACCTTCTTGTTGTGCTTGAAGAAATGCAAAGAGGCAACCATGCTGGTGATACAACACTACGAGTAGGAGGCAGTAGTAGAGGTGATTGTTGATAGAATTGTTGAAACACTCAATGCACCTATGGCATTGGTACCAAACATCACTGCACTCAAATTAAGTGCAGCATAGCATGAAGAATAGTTGGACTAACTGGTGGAAACTGGGAAATCACTTTCAAATGTCTTTGATCTTCCAGATATGATTATTGCAACCTAATCAGAGCTACTAGAGGCAAGGGAAAAAACATTATCTTGGAAGGGAAACTCGAAACTATGAAGGAGCTAAATGAATGCTTGGCTATTGAAGTTGCTAAATTAAGAGCTAAAATTGCTAACCCTGCATTTCTCAACTCGACATTGATAAGAGATGAAGCTCTTGAATAGCTTCATACTAGATTGAGAGGGGTTAAGGATGTGATGGAAATGGCAGTGTTCTACCGATCCTTGGTAGAGGCTACCCAGGACAACATGTAGAAGGCATTGTATTTGACCCACCAAGAGAATGTGCAACTAATTGTAGAGAACCATATCTTGTGAAATTTTAATGAGCATAAATAATAGTTGACCAACTTTATCCATTAACAGTATGAGCAACTAGCTAGAGCAAACAAAGAGTTAAGAAGATTGGCATCTAAAAATAGAAAGCTCTCCATGGAGGAGGTCCATGCCCTTCGCCAAAAGACTACAATAGAGATATCCACTTGGAAATCAAAGGCTCTTAACTTTGAGAGAGTTAAGGATCATTACAGAGATTAGGTTGGTCCATAGAAAGAAGTTAATGAAAACCACATCCAGTTGGCAAAGGAAAAAGTAAATGAAACCCTCCAATTACTTTAGCAAGAAAGAGAAGCTTGGCAACCTATTATTGATGGGATAGATGCCTACAATAAGGAAAAAATCTACATGAAGGAGTTGTAGATTGAGGAGATGATGGAATACATGGAGCTTGACAATCTTTGATACACAAATCTAGCTATGTTTATTGTTAGATGACCATGGTTAGAATTGGAGAAGCAATTGGCTAGCTCATACTTGTTGTATGAGCTCAATTTCAAGAATCATGAGGAACCAAGCAAAAGCTTGCAATGGTGAACATAGAACTCAAGGTTGTCAAAGGCAAATACATTGATAAGAGATTTGCTTTCAAGAACCTGGCCAAAAGAATGAAGGACTAAAAAGAGCTACAAAACGCAGCCAGGGCATTCGATGTCCAATGCAAATAATTCATTGCCTACTTTGTCAATGTTAAGGAGTTGTTCCTAGTAATGCTTTGTCCATGGGATATTCCCATTCTAGCCCATATTGGCTATGTTGCGTGGACTGTGAATGATCCCTAGAGTAAGGAGAAGAAGATGAAGGCATTACTGGATGCCTTTTGTCTTCCATCATAGGTAACAACTGCAGTAGGATAGCCATAGCTACATCAGCTGCCTCAACCATTTCATGTGCCTAAAACTTGTGAAGGTCCTTCAGAACCTCAGGAACCTCCATCACCTAGGACTCTCTTATCTTCTCAACCACTTTCATGTCATCAGAGAATGTGTTGTCTAGTTTTGAGTTATCATGTCATGGTGTTCAATTTGGTGTCTTAAACATCACAATTTTTATAATGATGTTGATTTGTACACTCAGGCACTTAGTTTTGTCAAGTTAGTTTACTATGTCCAGAGTCAGTCAATAATCCCATACCTTCTCAAGTTTGTAAAGGAAATCAAGGATGATTTTTCATTTAGTCATAGGGGTATGATGAATTTTCATTGTGTCACGTTGATGGATCCTAGTTGATGTGGCCCCATCTACGTGGTGTTGCCATGTTGACGGGGTTGCATCGACGTAGCATTTGTTGCCTCTATGAGGCATCGTTGATGTAGTGCTACAATAAAATCTATAAATACATGCTTGCTAGCCATGTTTTTGAGTGGAAGTCATGGTTGTAGTAGAGTTCTTGCAATTTTGTCATTTGAAAGTTAGAATATTTCTCTAAGTGTCCATAGCAGGAGAATATTTCTTTGAGTGCCCATAGCAGGATTTAGAAAGTGTACGAATCTTTATTCAAGCACTGTTGCACCTGAACATACTAGTGTGAACGATAATAAAGACGAGCCTTTTGATCAAACCTTACAAAACTTGAAATAGATTAATGATTCATTTACATGTTTATTGTTTTCATTAATTATGTAATTAATTAAGCTAAATTAGACTTCAAGTGATTAGTTAATTAATTAAGCTAAGTAGATTAAACACATAAGTACGACGACTTCGAGCATAAACACGTATTCGCTTGGTAATCCTAGCAGCATTATTGCTTGGTTTGCCTAGTAGAATAGCACTTGGTAACCCTAGTAGTGGATATGTTGGTTTAGGACGTGTATGGAAAGTAGGATTGTATACTTATGTTAGGACTAGTTAAGTAGTTAAATGAAATTAGCTATTAAATTTCTTCATTTCTCTTTTTTAAAGCACCAATAGCATAAAACATAAAATAATAAAATTCATATGCCTTGATTACACTTAACCATACCTTTGTGCATCACAAGTGTAATTGAGAAGACAACAGATGACTATTAGGGAAAAATTCACTTCCTAGAAGACTAGTGTACTAGAAGACATAAAGTTCATGGAATTTGACTGGTTCCCGCACAAACACTTCATGATTCATATGGTTGGGCATAGGAGTATCTTAACCACTCATCAATAGTTTTTGGTTTTCATAATGGGGAGGATCCTTTACTTGCCTCGATTTTTCTCCTAAATTTAAATCATTTTTCCAAAATGAATTATTTATTTATGTTCGTGATTCTATTGTGGATAAAAGCCAATTTCTTTGTGGTGATTTTATAAATGAAGTTCACTTTGAATAATGCCAATTCATTGATAGCAAGGTCTTATGGCATCAATGCCAGTCCTCCGTTAGTGACTATTCCATTTATATACTTCATGGCACTAAAAATGATAGAGTTTATGATTGGTCCTAATCTTGTTTTTCTACCTTATACGATGCCATTAATGACGCTGCTGCTACGAAATAAAATCTCCAGAATCCTTACACTATACATCGTGTAACTTTAATAATGTGTTTAATCTTAAGTTGTGACCCTACCACCAAACGTTTTAGTTGTTACAATCCCAATTTATGTCTTGAATTTCTTGAAGAGTATAGAGTTATAAAGAGTAAGATCAAGGGTGATAAGAAGTCTCAATTGGTTTTGTAACAAGCCAAAAATTAAGAAGGAAGTAGTGAGGTACTTTATGTATTTATGTGTTTTATATTTCTATTGTTACTTATGTTTCTTCATATATTTATTAATAATGTAGAGTGCCCAGGCTGGGGCTGCACAAACTAAAAATGTTCAAGGTACTTCATCCATTCAAGGTGCTTCAACCTTTAGAAGGGTTTAGCCGTGAGAACAAATCACACTTACTAGCTCCAAGGTATATATATATATATATATAATAGCCTAGTTTATTATCTTATTTACTTTCCTAATAATTTTTTTTATAGAAGCAACATAATGGACAAAGTATTGGTAGCCCATTAGTTATAAAACAAAAAATCCAATAACAAACCCAACAACAAACTCAATAAATAAGTACAAGATAGGATAAAGAAAAAGAACTAGAGGTAAATTTTAATTATTTTAAGATTTGAATACTTCCCTTTTCTTCTTCTTATATGATGTTGATCTTGTTTGTGTCGCAAATGTCTCTAGGTTGGAGGTACTTTATCCAAGAAATGGAGAGAGATGATGTAGGCACCAGTTCTAAACAAACTCCCATTTTTTCATCTCCCATTCCTCCATCTAGATCACCATGCATGCCATCAATTCTAGCGATGCTGGGATTCTTTCCATAGGTGGTGCCAATACTAGCTTTTGGATCTGTTCCAGTAATTCCTTCTTTTCTTATCTTGGGTTCTCCTTATTCGATGGGACAAATAGTGGCAGTTTCCAAAGAAGAACTTGTGGTAGTTTAGTGTCTTGGTTAACAAATTTCCAATAACAAACCTTATTTTGTATGTGATGATGTTTACCATCTATGGGAGTCCCAGTCATGTGACTTGCAAGAAGATTATGAATTAGTACAGTCTAGAGTTCCATCATCTTTCCATCCAATTCCCAAGTATGATTTGGAAGTTTTCAAAGATCTAGAGCAACTTTTAGAAGAGTTGGAGAGTGCTACATGCCTAGCTTTCCATCTGTAGTATCGTAAATAGTTTCTTCAAATTGATAACGATTAATTTTAGGCAAATAGTTCTTAATTTTTTTCTCATTTCATTTTCTCTTTGTTTATAACTCATAATTTTAATCTTGTTTTATGTAGAGGAAAGAGAAGGAATGACAAAAATACATGGACAATTGATTGATTCAGATGAAGATGCTCAAACCTAACTTAAGAAAAAGGAGGAATCAATGGTTGCAGCAAGGAGTACTAGTAAAGACATCAAGAAATTATGTGATGAGTTGGTAGGATGCAAGATTGTGCTCAGTAATAAGGATGCCACCAATGAAGAATGAGAAGCACAATTGAAGATAGTTACAAATCTCCTCGTCTCCTTTGGTCACAACAAATGATGACTTTCCTTATTCCTTTTATTCTGTATCTTCCATTTTTCTTGTGTTCCACTTTTTTCTTTCTTTCTTTACATATATTCTACTTGGATGTACTTTTTTTTTTGCAATAATAATAAATAAAATAATATTTTTCTTCCACTTTGGCCCTTGAATTGTGGTTTTCTCTGATACCAAATGTGACATCCTATTTTTGGATGTTGTAAAACCATGTTCATTCATTGCTTAATGCTTTGAATTTACTGCATTTGTAAGCATTATAATGGAAACATCATAAAATACTTGATCAATGAATTAACTACTAAATGAATAACTAGTACTCAAAATAGGAAAGAAAAATAGAAAAATTTTATTAATGAGAGAGAGTACTATAATGTTGTCTGGGATATCTTCTCATGCCATTTAAGAATTAGAGGTAATCTAAAATTGCCACCATGATTAGGCTTTCCAGCCAAAGAAGTGATTAATCCCTTCTTGTCCCACTTTACTTGGCTCCCATTACTCACCTTTCTAGGCTCTACAACTTCATGTCGACATGATCTCTAAACTTGACTTTAAATTACATAGGTTATAGCCATTAGCAAGGGATACATGAATAATCATAACTCCTCATAATGAAGTACTTCTTCCTTTGAAGGTTAATTACATTGTTATAATTTGTTTCCATCTTTAACAAGGGATGAGATGTTGCATACATTCAACTCCTTGAGTTCCTATAGACAGTTATGGATGTGGTTATAGAAGGGCACTAAGGGCTAAAGCCTGCTTTAGAAAGGACCTACATGTATAACTCGTGTACGTCATACTTGATGACCAATTCCACATCATCTTATATCTCTAGAATACTTTAGCACTGAAAGATCACTTCCCACAAGTTTTATAATCTGTCCATATGTTAAGAACTCTCAATCCATCTCATATATACCTAATAAAGCTTCGTTGCTCGAGATTCCTTATGATTTTTGAACACCAAAATTTTGACATCCAAGCATCATCTATGATCAAGATCCTTTAGACAACCTCTATGTCTTTCAAATCATCCAATTAACTCAATTTTTTCATCAAAATTCATTAAAAATTCAAAATTTTTTAATGGTGCTATCATAACTACGATGTTGTATGACCTATGATGTTGGAACCATGTGTTGTATCAATGATGTCGTTCATATAAAAATAGTATATATACTTGTGTGAGTTAGAAAAATGTTTAATTTTGCCATTTCATAGTAAGCAGAGTTTTTGTAGTTTTTTTGAGCTTTGGCAACCAAACTTCTTGATGCCATAACTTCCTCACTGTAACTCTGATTTGAGAAATTCCTATATCCTATTGATCCTGGAGTGCTCAACTTAGTTATGGGAGGGTTTATTGCATGCAACAAAGGATAATTGAGCCAAAATTTCCTAATTCTTGGAAGATAATATAAAGGGTAAGTATAAGAATAAAATAAGACTATTATAGGTAACCAATCAAATTAAAGCCAAAGGATTTAATTAATTATCCTAACTAACCATACCACTCATTTAAAGTCACAATAAACAAGCAGATGATAACTGTGGAAGGACATAATAATCAAAGATATAATAATTAGAGGTTTGTTTTTAAAATTTCTCTAACTCTGCAATCATGATGAAGACCATAACTAATAAAAAAGATAAGAATTTAATCAAACCAAGAATACAAGGAGGAATTATGAACCATTACGAACTGATTTGAATTTCTTGGCAACCTTAAATTCTTAATGATTGTAGATGGTTCCAAAGAGACTTGTAGTAAAAGGACCTTCATAGCATGTGAATCTAAGGGTGGAATTCAGAGACCCTTGAATATTTTATTATCTCTTGCTTTGTACTTTAGAGCACACCTTTGTTAAAACCTTCTACTTGAGTAGTTGATGAATATTCTTAGGATTTTGCTACACATCCTCCTAAGAGATATTCCATTTTCTCAATCATTGCATCCCATGAAAATACTAACTAGAGTCTTATGAATCCTCAAGAACTGCTTTAGAAAATTTGTCTTGCCTTAAGATATGAAAGTTATGAGAGTATGTAATGAATTGAGAATTTGTGCAATGCCTTACCTTGCCTTAAGAATTTTTCTTTCCGCTAAAGATAATAAATCACTGATGAGTGGCGAGGTACCCCCTACGCCCAATGATATGAATATGAGTGTTCATGCACGATCCAGTGAAACTCTAAGGATTAAGTGCTTATGTACCTAAGCAGAACAAGGATGAGTTATGCAGTCATTGTCTTCCCAAGCTTACTTGTAAGGCACAATTGTATGGTTAAGTAAACTTGAGGTGTATGATTTTTATGTTTTTCTTTTATATTTTCTATCTTAGTCTCCTAAGTGTGTGCAATGAAAATATTTAATTAACTAATGGGTTTTTGTAACTTTAATGGGAATCAAATCCTAGCACTAGCATCCATTCCCACTCTCTAGACACATCCTAAACCAGTATAACACTATTGGGATTACCAAATGCTAGTCGTTACTGGGTTACCAAGTGTTCCATGTATGCTCGAAGTCGTCATGCTGAGTGTGCTAATTCATTGATAATTGATAATTGATAATTCTATGGAAATAACATTAATTAACTATTGAAAGCATCAAATAATAGTAAACAACATTAAATGCAATAATTAAGCTATTCTGAATGTTACAAGGTTTATCACAAAGTTCATCTTTATTTTTGGACACAAGGTGTGCTCAGGTACACAATGCTCGAATAAAGATCCGTTCACTCTATGACTTCTACTATGGGCACTCAGAAATAATTCTAACTCTAGAATAGAAAAATTACAAGAGCTTGACTAAGGAATTGAAAAACTACTCCCAAACCAAACACCCCTATCTCTTATTTATAGCCAACAAGACAAGTTCCGACATCGCGTGTTCGATATCACTTAGCCCATCTGATATCGTGTATCTAATATTGTGGGTCTGATATCGGGGGTCTAATATCGGGGTCACTTGTTTGGTAACTCATCATACCCCCACAATTGAATGAAATCTTGTCCTCAAGTTCCTTACAAAATATTGGAAAGGTATGGAATTATTGACTGAACAAGACTGATGGTGACATGGAGTGATAGACTCAAAGTGCTTGATGAATGGATCGACAACCATATTACAACATTGGTGTTCATAACCATTGTGGTGAAAAATATACATAGATGACATCCAAACTCTCATTTGATAGCTTGAAGAGAGAGAGAAAAGAAAATGAGGCATGTTTCTGCCAATTTTCAAAAACGTGCACACTGTTGTTTGTCCATGACCATATGACTAAGTGTGTTCCCTACATTAATGCTCCAGCTCCAGTCCATCCTGAGTGCTCCCTCGTATCCCAGTCCATTATTCATGTGATTTCCATATGCACACACAACATAGTCACTAATCAGGAAGGATAGATAAGATATAATGCAGTTGATACCTTGCCTCAATATGAAGCACATTGGCTAGGTTGTGGATATTGGTAGATACTAGGTTAGAGGTTTGTATGTGATAATTACCCAAGGTGTAGGGGTGAGATAAGTAATGGAATGGAAAAATTTATGATAGGCCTCCACGACAAAGAGTGAACCTCTGGTAGTAATAGGATGGGAAATGAAAGAAAAAGGAAGGTAAGAGGAATAACAATGGTGAAGCCAATAAATAGAAAATGGATGTCATGGATTGGTTGAAATGAGAAATAGTTGATTGCAAGAATTATTTAAGGGAAAAAAAACTTAACAATTACACCAAAAAGGCATGCCCGTAGGTCCTCCCCAAAGCAGGCTCATGCCCTTTATGCCCTGACACACCCACAAACCAAAGAGTTTGTAGACTCTAGGAATGACACATGGAGACAATAGTTAAGAATGCACCCATATGAATTTACCAAAGAATAACAATGCGTTGACCAAGATATAGACTAATCATAAAATCGGTAATGAAGTAGAATACAAGAAGCAATACAAAAAGAGAAGAGAGAATGAAATGGAATCTTGAAATTAAGGTTATGTAAAGTCCCTTGTGTATTATGTGGTTAAGGTGACTTAATAATATTAAGTCCAAATCCAAATTAAAACTAACCACATCCAGTGACCTTGCATCNGCAAATCCAAATTAAAACTAACCACATCCAGTGACCTTGCATCAACACACTTGAAAAACCTATCCTCCTGAAGCAACAAGAATGCATTCATAGAGCAACCACTAATCTGAAAAGAGAAGAATAGAGAAACAGGAAATGAGAAAGGGCCTTAGTTAGAGGGAAACTTCAAGCATGGGTAACATGTCTTTCCAGTGCCATAACTAGTGCTTGTAGCTCATGCTCCTTTATTATGTATAAGGGGTGTGCTTTGAATTCCCACTAGTTTTTTTTATGTGGGAACCACACCATGCAAAGACTTATTTGATTTTTTCAAATTCCTAATATCAGTTGATAGTGGAATGGTAGAAATGCTATGAAAAACACCCAAGAATCCAAGAGAATAGCTAGCAAAAATGTGTTGAATCCCCTTGAAGTCACACCCTTTTCAATCCATTTGAATCTTTCCTTGGTTTGAAGAATACCAAGCCACAATTTCAATAATAGGTTTGATTAGAAAAAGGGACAGTACATTTCCAAAATGAAGGGAGACCATAGAGTTGAATGAATGAATGGATGACATGGACTCATTGCCTATTTTATCAAAGTAAACCATATCTTAGCATCAACATTAAAATTCAAAGGTAAAAACCAAACATTAGCAATCAACACTATTATAGTACAACCCACCATCATGAGCTCTTATTATGTGATGAGTGAGAATAAATCAAACAAAATGTAACAAAGAAAGAAATAGTAAAAATGTTAATGATGGTGTAAAAAAAAAACAAGTAAAGATGAGAAATGCATAAAATGAAAAATGTGTAAAACAAAAAAGATAAAAGAAACTGAGGGCTTAGAATGACTAGCATTGGTGGCCATCTCTCCCATGATTGAATGAGAAGGAGGAGATCTAAAATAATGAGCAGGATTGTTCATCAATAGAGGTAGTGTTAGTACTAGCTATTTTAGGTTCCTGGAAAGGTTTGGTTTGCTAGATGTTGACCAATAATTTCTTACCTGGGCTGCCAGGTATCATCATGGCCCTTGAAGGAAAAGTTTCATGAATGATATAAGGTCCTTCCCATAGCATTTGAAATTTAGTTTGTTGTGGCACATGTGTGGGATTCCAATAAAGAACCCTATCTCCTAGTTGGTATATGATTTTTCTAATTCTTAGGTCATGACATTGTATGTTGAAGGCCTTGTGCAGTTCGTTGGATGATAGGGCAGCTAAGCAGTTTCATCTAGCAAGTTAAGATTCATTAACTATTCTCTCTATGCTAGACTGAGGTCAAGGTTAAGGTCACATGCTGTAGATAGTGTACGGAGCTCATCTTGGATAGGAAGTGTTGGAAGTTTACCATATACTAACTCATAGGGAGAGTATCCTATAGGGAGTTTCCATGTGAAGTAGTAGGCCCAAAGAAAATCATTGAGTTTGGTGCTCCAATCTCGCCTATATTTGCTAATGGTTTGTGTTAAAATTTTTGTGATTTCCCTATTGGTGACTTTAGCTTGACCATTTGCTTGAGGATCATATGGTGTAGTCAGTTTATGGTCAACTCCTAAGCGTTGCATCAACTTCTGAAAAGTCACACCTGTAAAATGTGTACCATCATCTGAAATAAGTGCATGAGATACACCAAACCTGTTTACAATTTGTTGTTGAACAAATTATGTAGTAGTAGATGATGTACAGTCAGTAACGGCGACTGCTTCTACCCATTTTGTGAAATAGTCAATATCAACAACAATGTATGCTTTTTCATTGGACATCAGTGTAATAGGCCCCATAAAATTAATACCTCATATGTTGAAGGGTTCTAAGGGTTGAGTCCATTGTTGTGGACCCTCCATTCTAGTAGTCATTCCCCATCGCGTTGGTAGCGCTCACAAGATTGGACAAAATGATGAGCATCACAAAATAATGTAGGCCAATAATATCTTGCAAGTAAGAGTTTAATGGCTGTTCATCTCCCAACAAAATGACCCCCACAAGGACCCTCATGAGTATCTTGGAGAACTCGCAATTGATCTACGTTGGGAACACACCATCAAACCAAGTCATCGGAACATACCTTGTAAAGGTTTCCATTTATTTCCATGAAATGTTTGACTCGGTGGAGAAATTGTTGTTTCTTTTTAACATCCAACCCTGGTGGTGTTTTTTGTGTGAGAAGATAAGTAAGAATGCTACTATACCAATTTGTATCTATGGGTGATTATTTGTTTATTACACCTGCAAAGCGAAGTTCATTAGGGAAGCGATGAAAAATTAGGTATTCATCCTCTTTGTTGTCCCATCGCAACTAAGATAAATGATGGACAACAACATTCTCGATGCCTCTACAATCTACTATTGTGAGATCGAACTCTTGCAAGATCATAAGCCATCATATGATGTGAGGACTCACTGTTGGTTTATTCATAAGGAATCGAGTTACACTATGATCTTTGTGTACAAATACCTAATAGCCTAATACATAGTGCCTAAATTTATTTAGTGCAAATACCACAACCATTAACTCTTTTTTTGTTGTGGTGTAGTTAAGTTATGCATCAATAATACTTTGACTTGCATAGTGAATGTAATAGGGATGTTTGTACTCATCTAATTATGTAAGTACAACTCCTAAAGCAAAATTGGATGCATCAATCATTATATGGAACAATTTGGACTAGTCAGGAGCTTGTAGAATGGGTGTTTTTATGAGCTTTTGCTTCAAGATTTGGAAGGCTAACTCTCATTCTTTGGTCCATTCAAAGGATCTGTTCTTTTTCGTTAATTCTACCAATGATTTTACAATCTTTGAAAAGTTCTCAATGAAACGTCTATAATATCCAATATGTCCAAGGAATGATCAGGCATCTTTTACAGTTTTAGGTTGATGAGTGATTCCCTGGATAACTTTAATTTTTTAGGATCTACCTCTATCCTTGTTTGTGAAATTTTATGCCCAAATACAATGCCCTCTTGGACCATTAAGTGGCTTGTCTGCCATGTGAGCCTTAGGTTGGTTTCAACACATCATTTCAGTATTTTCTCTAATCGGTCTAATGTTTATTCAAAGTTTGCTCCATAGGTGGAGAAATCGTCCATAAAAACCTCCACACCATTTTCTATTTGCTGCTGAAAGATACTAAGAACCAAATGTTGAAACATTGTTGGAGCATTGCACAAGGCAAACAACATTTGCCTATATGCAAATGTCCCCCAAGGACTCGTGAATGTAGTTTTGGCTTGGTCTTCTAATGCTATTTGGATTTGATTGTACCCACTATAACCATCTAGAAAACTATAGTAATAATGCCCTGTAATGATATCGAAGACTTGGTCAACAAATGACAATGGAAAATGATATTTAAATGTTGCCATATTTAGTAGCCTAAATTTTATACACACCCTCCATTTATCACCTTTTTAGGCACAATGGCTAATGGACTAACCCATTCGCTGTTAGCAATGGGGTAGATGAACCTAGCCTTCAGAAGTTGTTTCATTTCTTCGTTGACTACTTGCTTAAGCTTTGGGTTCAATCATCTTTGTGATTGTCGTTGAGGCTTCATAGAGGGGTCAATGTAAATTCAATGTTGGCATATCCTAGGGTCTATCTCGATTAATTTGAGATATGACCAAGCAAACGCTTTTGACCATTTTTTTACCATCTTCAATAGTCTTTCTTTTTGTTGAGGAGAAAGCTTAGCATTAATGATTACCGATTTTCCATTCTTGAGAAATGCATATTCCATACCGGTGGGCAACGATTTTAATTCAAGGGACTCTTGCTTTTGAAAGTTGGCGATGGACTTGCTCTGATGCATCTATGCTATTAATGTAGGCACAAGTTAAGCTCTCAGTTGGTTCCATGCATAAAGTTGAATTGCTCTTAAGGTTAGTTGTCAGCCACTGGGTGCCTTCCTGTCTTATGGCTGCTGCATACAGACATCTTTGTACGTTAGTTACTTGTGCACATTGGTTGTATGTAGGCAGTGTTAAGCATTGTACAAACCAAGACTTCTGCACGCAATTGTACCCTGTGTCATTGTATGCGATGCATGGAACTTTCTTCTTCTATATCTTCCCAAATGCATTTTCTTTTGATATCTCTAGGGAAAGATCACGTATTCCTAGGCGTGCATCAATCATAATTAGCCATGATTTTCCCATTATGATTGGGAAGTCCCCCTTACAGTTGTTGACTTGGATCACTAGGAAACTGGTTGGATACGACCACCCACAAATAGTGGTGACAATGTCCTCCACTAGTCCTAATGGAACAGTGATGGACTAGTCAGCCAACTCTAAACGGGTGTTACTCTTCTTTAGTGGAGGTAGGTTCCAGGATTTATACATTTCTTGGGAGATCAAATTAACACCAGAACTTAAATCCAAAAGAGCTTTGCAAGGCTCATTTCTAGCGATTTGCAAATAAATAAGAGGACTTCTAGGATCAAAGAATTTTCTAGGAAGATGGCCAACTTTAATCCAATTAGTGATGGCGTGGGTTACCATAACAGTGTGCATTGAGTGCGATTTTTGGCTCAAAGGAAGCTCCAAAGATTCAAATGATGATGAGGAATTTGGATAACTAGCCACTTGTGGTTGTAAGGGCTTGGTTGGATTGTTGGTTCTAAAGAAAGATCTCTTCTTTGATCGGTTGGTCGAACCAATAGTAGGTTGAAGATTGATAGCCCTGTAGTGTTACATTGCTGTGGTTGGGTAGGAAGCTTGCTTTGCATAGTTGAAGAAAGTGGTAATGGAGTTGAGGATGGAAGAGATGCAAATAGATGAGAAGGATAGTATGTATGTGGAGCATCACCCCGAGAAGAAGAAGTTCTATAGTACTCGAGGGTCTGGTAGTAAGGCTGAAGAGAAATGTGACTAGTAGAGTCATGTGGAGAGATTGGTTGCTGAATGTAGTACCCGTATGGGTCGAGTTAATGGTAAGGGTGTTGTTGATGTGATGGTGGCATTCCCCATATTTGTGGGTGTTGCCACTAATGATACTGTTCATTTGGTTGTGGTGGAGCTCCACTCAGATAATACATCAAGGGTTGGTGGAATTGCCTTAGGTTACCTTGAGGATAAGGTAACCTTCTGGATGTTTGCTATCTATTTAATCGTGGGTTTAGTGCATACGCCCCAGACTCTTGCAGATGTGACACCACTAGGCAACATCCCTTAGGATGGTCATATTAGCAAATCTCACATCTGCCATCATTTTCTGTGTTTGAATCCACAACTTCTTCAATGATGGAAACCTTACCCTTACCTTTGTTACATGCATACTCAGCTTCTTTATTTTTCCTTCTCTCTTGATCACTACTTTGTTATCTAGAATCCTCTACTATTTTTAGAACAGTTTGAAACTTTCAGTCTAGGAAGTTCCACATTTGATCCACCTTTGCCGATACTTTTGATGCAAATTTTTGAATGGGAAAAGTCTTTCTACTCAAAATCTCTTCAAGTGATGACTCTTCTTCATCTTTGCAAAATCTAATTTCCTTCTTCCAGAGGGAAGGATCTCTGTTGTGCTCCTTTGCACTTTCTCTTTTCCTCAACTCGCCTTCCTCCTTGGCAACTTGCTCCAACAATCTTTGTATTTGATGGGCTTTGAGCTTAGATAGCCTTCCTTGGGCATAAGTCCTAAGGGTTCTTTGCGTTTTGTACCTAAGCCTATCTACTTGATGGCGTAGTTATTCCTTTTGCGAGTAACCATGGCCAGGGCAACGATGTAATAATGAATAATATTGCCCCATGGTAGCATCCAAGGGTTCATGTCCTCCTTATTTTCATCCTTGGATTTTCTTATGCAGGTTGGACACTTGGGAGTACGTTTGATACTTGTCATTGAATAGCTCCAACATGTTACTCCATTGATGAATGGATTCTAGTTCTAAGGATCGGTACCAACTTTTTGCTTTCTTGATCAATGTCCGTGGAAACAACTTTAGCTTTTGCCACTCATTTTCTATATTTTGCAAGGCACATGCATCATGGAATGCTTGTAAATGATTTTGAGGATCAGCATTGTATCCCCCTTCAAATCGTGGGATGTTATTCATGTCTAGTCTTTTGATCCTATTGTCTTTTTGGTGCCTTATTGGGATCCTAACAGCCTTTGTTATATTTAACATAATCTGGGTGGTGAGTAGGGGTTCATCATGATCATGTTGCCTATGGTGTCTATGATGCCTATGTTGTTCCCTACTCTCCATTCTTTCACGATGTGTCTCTCTAGAATGCCCTCGCCTCCTTTCTCTACTATTTTGTCGGTGATCTCTATCTTGCCTACCATTGTCCTCATGGTCTCATCCTCTGTGACTGCATTCAGATCCTGAAGGAGAGGGGAAAGAAGATGATGAAGGTGAAGAGGAAGGAGGACTGTTACCATGATAGTGCCTGTCACCTTCTCTTTGGTGATGGTGACCTCAGTCATGGTCATGATCAGAATGTCTAGGATTGTCATGCGTTCGTGTTCCTTTTCTATACCCTTTGTGTCCATTGGTATCAAAACCTAGGTTATGAATAGTTGAGTGAAGATTTGATACTCAACTCCTTGACTGAAGTTAGGGAGAGGAACATCGTTTTGTGGAAAACCTCCCAAGACAGGTTCACTAGCATCGTTTTCACTTAGGACATACGGCACATCTTGAGACCACTTCCCCTTCACAAATTTGTAATGTCTCTCTTGTTGTAGATCCCTCTAGCATTGTGCCTCTGTGGGTTAATACTCTCTCAAGTCTTGTTCATGCACAACATACTTTGACTATAAGTGTTGCATACCAATTCGTGTGAGAGCACGAAGAAGCATGCTTGGGATTGAGCGATCTAGAGGTAACACTATAATACCTTCTAAATCACGCCATCGCAATTGTTCATCCTGGTGGAGGATAAAGGTAAAGTCTGGTACATACTCATCAGGATGAGCATATACCATGCAAAACTATTGGGGCACTGGTGGATCATCATGTGCACCCTACCTCCGATTGTTCATGGTATCAGACTGATGAGACGCGATATCGCGTACGTGATATCGCATCATCCCTCATGATATTGCGGTGCACCGTCATATCTATAAATAAGAGGTGGCTCTCCCTTGTTTATCATCCTAGGCTTAGACCATAGTGAAACTCTGGTAGTTTGATCCCTCCAGAGATAGAATATTTTCCATGTGCCCGCAGTAGGAACTCCAAAGGAAACAGATCTTTATTCGAGCAGACATTATACCTGAATACAAGTTTGTGTATGGCAATAAAGACGAACTTCTTGGATAAACCTTGCAGTGCATGGAATAGGCTAAATAGGATTTTATTTAATGTTATTTATTGTTTATTCTTTAATTTCAATATTAGTTATTAAATCTTCCTCAACCCTCCTCTTTTAGTTAAGTGCCTCAGTACGACTGCTTCGAGCACGTGCGTTACGCTTGGTGATCCTAGCAACGATTAGTGTTTGGTAACCAAGGTTGCAGCAGTTCAGGGTGTATGAGCGGAAGTGGGAACAGATGTTGATGCTAGGTTAATTCAAACTTAGTTAGTTAGTTAAAGTTAGTTAATTAGTCTCTTCAACCCTTCACCTCTCAGCATAGGAGATAAAACATAAAAGATTATAAAAATCATATACCTCAGACTTACTTAACCATACACCGTGACAAATACAAGTAAGTCTGGGAAGACAATGAATAATTAACCATAAGTTTTCCATGAGGCATGTAGGCACTTAGTCTGTGGAGTTCGACTGGATCACACATGTCACACTCATATTCATATGGCTGAGTGTAGGGGTACCTCGCCACTCATCATTGGCACCGTTTCCAGGGACTAAGTGTTTGTGCGCTAAGTAGAACATAGGAAATCACTCACATCATTAGGAGCTTAAATGAACCCTTAGGGTTAATGAAATGAAAAAATTATATAACAGTTAATTAGCACACCGAATAAGACACAATGTCTTCTTCTTCTTCTCACAAGAGCATTACACCACCTAGGGATAATACAAGAAATAGTCGGCAATCTAAAACACATAACCAAAATCAGCCAGCTCCTAAACAACATTGGGTAGTATATACTCATCCCGATGAGTACATACTAGATTTTACCTTTATCCTCCATCAAGATGAACAGCTGTGATGGAGAGACTTGCAAGGTAACCTAGTGTTACCTCCAGATTGATTAGTCCCAAACATCCTCCTTCGTGCTCTTGCACAGATTGACATGACACAGCTCTATGCTGAATACGTTATAGGAGAATTTGACAAAAGGGATTAGCATCCCACATCTGCACAATGTATAAGGGACTCAAGGCAGGAGAGCCAACATACATTGTGTAAGGGAAAAGGGGTCCCACACATACTAAGTGAAATTGGAGATGGTGAACCACTTATAATGAGTTCTCTATCGAATGATGTTCCCCCTCCTAATGATAGTGAGGAGGTGGGTTATTAGAACCTATGATCCATGATACACAACCCTAGTTCTGATCCCCATGAATGCCATCTGTTCACTGAGGGAACAACAACACATGACAAGGATGGACACTTAGATCGTCATCACAATCGAGGCCGAAGCCACAGAAGAGAAGGTAGGAAACATTGTCATGGCGATGGTTCTCATTCTTCTTCTCCTTCATCACACCATTCACCCTCTCCTTCCACTTTTGGGTGTAGCCACCAAGAACATAACGATGAGGATAGAGGTAGACAAAATGAGAGACCTCGACAAGAGAGTTGAGAGCAAGGACAAGGGCATGAGCAAAGGGAAAGTAGGGAACAATGTAGACATCATAGACGTCATGAAAGAGACGATCATGACGAGCCCCCTACTTGCAACTTGAAGTATGCTTGATATAACGGAGGCAGTTAGAATACCAACAAGACATCAAAGAGATAGTCGGATCAAGCGCTTAGATATAAATAACATCCCATGCTTCGAAGGAGGATACAACGTGGATCCACAAAATCATTTACAGGAATTCTATGATGCTTGCGCCTTGTAGAACATAGAGAACGAGTGGTAGAAACTTAAGTTGTTTCCCAGGACACTCATAAAGGAAGCAGAGAGTTGGTACCAGTCCTTAGAATCGGAAACCATTAGGAGGTGGAGTATGATGTTAGAACTCTTCAACAATAAATACCAAACGTACTCCAGAGTGTCTAGCTTGCGTAAGTAGATCCAAGGATGGAAGCAAGGTACTCATGAACCCTTGGATGCTACCATGGGTCACTACTACGCATTGTTACATCGTTTCCCAGGCCATGGTTACGCACAGCAGGATCAACTCCACCAGATCGTAGATGGGCTAAAAGGTATGAAACTAGGAGAATCCTTAGGACTTATGCCCAAGGAAGATTATCAGAACTTAGAGTCCATGAGTTCCATTGATTGTTGGAACAAGTAGCCAAAGAAGAAGGGGAGCTACGAAAAAGAGAGAGTGCAGAAGAATATAATCGTGATTCCTCTCTTCGAAAGAAGGGAGTGAGATTTTGTGATGAAGAGGATGAGTCACCACTCAAAGAGTTGGTGAACAGAAGAACCTTGCCACTTCAAAAGCTAACAATAGAAGTAGCGGCTAAGGTAGATCAGATACAGGACTCCTTGTATAGTAGACTTGAAACTGTCCTAAATATTGTAGTGGATTTTAAGGAGGAACGAAGTAGTGACAAGGACAAGAAAAAGCGGGGAGATTTAGGCCCTGCACGTGACAAGGGTAAGGGGAAAATAACTATCTATGATGAGGTTGTGGATTCGGACACAGACGATGACGGTGGATGTGAGATCTGCTAATATGACCATCACAAGGGATGTTGTCCAATCATCTCACAGCTACAAGAGTCTGGGGTGTATGCACTCAACCCGAGACTCAACAGACAGCAGACACCTCGAAGGTTACCTTATCCCCAAGGTAACCCAAGGTAGTTCCACCAACCTTTGACGTACTATCCAAGTGGACCTCCACCACAACCCATCGAACAACATCCGTAGTGGCAATACCCATAGTCATGGGGGATGCCACCGCTGAAACAACAATACCCTTATTGGAAACTCGATCCTTATGGATACTACGTGCAACAACCGATTTCTCCAAGTGACTCTATGGGTCACACAACTCCCCAACGTTACTACCAAGTTTGGGAGTACTTTAGAAGGACTTCTTCTCCTTCGGGAGATGCTCCACATCCATACCATGCTCCTAATTCGTCCGTCTCTCTTCCATCGGTAGTTCCCACACCTCCTACTCCAACAATGCAAGGGGAACTCCCCACTCAACTGCAGCAATGTAACGCTACAAGAGCTATAAACATTCTACCCGTTGCTAGTTCTAACAACTACAAAAAGAGAAGACCTTTCTTCAGAACCAAAAGCCCAGACAAGCTCTCACAACAACAAGCGGTTGAGTCTAGGTACACTCCTCCAACACATAAGGCTTTGGAGCACCCTTCAATCCAACAATAGAGCTTCATGCATATGGTTATGTTAACACATACCGTAATTGACTGGATCAAGGTAGGCCACCTTCCTAGGAAACTATCTAACCCTGGAAGTCCCTTAATCTACCTCCAAATCGCCAAGAATGAACCACATAAGGTTCTTCTTGACTTAGTTTTTGGAGTCAACTTAATTTCACAAGAAATGTATCAAGCCTTGAACCTACCCCAACTTAAGAAGAGCAATATTCAACTAGAGCTGGCTGACTAGTCCATCACCCTTCCCTTGGGATTGGTGGAGGACATAGTTACCACTGTGTATGGTTGGCCATACCCAATTGATTTCCTGGTGATAGAAATTAACAATGACAAAGGGGACTTCCCAATTATAATGGGAAGGCCATGGCTGAGTATAATAGATGCGTACCTAGGGATCCATGATCTTTCCTCGAAGATATCTAAGGTAAATATTTATAGAAAGATCGAGAAGAAGAAAGTTCTGTGCATCACATACAGTGACTCAGAGGGTGATGACATGGAGGAATGCTTAGCATCTTCTTCATGCGATAGGTGTGCCCTAGAAACTATGAGACAAAGGTGTCTGTATGTAGCAACCACACAAGTAGTGGACACCCCATGGTTAACAGCTACTAGGAAGAGCAACCCATCAACATGCATGGAACAAACTAGGGGAACAACTTATGCTAACAATGAAATCATACACACGTTGGAGTATGAGCGTCACCAACTTCCACCCCTTAGTTTAAGAACATCAATGGGGAGAAGTTGGGCACTTTTATGAAATTCAAATAGACATTCATTATTTTGGATCTCTTCCTTTCCATTCAATCATGGGGGAGATGGCCACCTATGCTGATCATTGGAGGCCCTCAGTTCTTTTAAGTTTTTGTTTTACACGTTTTTGTCTTACACATTTTTGTTTTACACGTTTTTATTTTAC
>MNCI01014001.1:449627-507370 GCA_015680685.1 Gnetum montanum
GGTGAAGCACTCTCATAAGAAGAAGGAGACATGATTGATTACTCAGTGTGTGGTACTCTTTTCTGGTGATTGTAGGATAGTTAACTTTAAAGGTTCATTCCAATGATGGAAAGATTTCCTAAGTTCTAATTAGCACACAAACAACAAAATCCTTGGCAATGGTGCCAATGATGAGTGGTGAGGTACCCCTACGCCCAACCATATGAATACGAGCATTCACACGTGATCTGGTCGAACTCTAAGGATTAAGTGCTTATGTGCCTACGGAGAATAAGAATGAGTTATGCAGTTGTTGTCTTCCCAAGCTTACTTGTAAGGCACAATTGTATGGTTAAGTAAACCTGAGGTGTATGATTTTATGTTTTTCTTTTATATTTTCTATCTTAGTCTCCTAAGTGTGTGCAATGAAAAGATTTAATTAACTAATGGGTTTTTTGTAACTTTAATGGGAATCAAATCCTAACACCAGCATCTGTTCCCACTCTTTGGGCACATCTTGAACTAGTGTAACACTACTGGGATTACCAAATGCTAGTCGTTACTAGGTTACCAAGTGTTCCATGTATGCTCGAAGTGGTCATGCTAAGTTTGCTAATTCATTGATAATTGATAATTGATAATTCTATGGAAATAACATTAATTAACTATTGAAAGAACCAAATAATAGTAAACAATATTAAATGTAATAATTAAGCTATTCTGAATGTTGCAAGGTTTATCACAAAGTTCATATTTATTTTTGGATACAAGGTGTGCTTAGGTACATAATGCTCAAATAAAGATTTGTTCACTCTATGACTCCTACTGCGAGCACTCAGAAATAATTCTAACTTTGGAATAGAAAAACTGCAAGAGTTCGGTTAAGGGACTGAAAAACTACTCCCAAACGAAGCATCCTTGTCTCTTATTTATAACCAACAAGACAGGTTTTGACATCACATGTTTGATATCACTTGGTCCATCTGATATTGCGTATTCGATATCGAGGGTCTAATATCGTGGGTTCGATATCGGGTCACTTATTTTGTGACTCATCAATCATATTTACATAATAGCATTTAGTAAGGTATTTGCATCTTCACCTTTTAACTCATTAAGGAGAAAAGTTATTTTCATACTTTCAATATCTTTTCAAAGTTTTACAATGAGTTGAAGTCCCTAAATAACATATCCTATCCATTCAATATAGTAGGATAGATGATAGTATATAATTTTTATTTTTTGACCTTCCAAGCCTAAAGTCCTAAATCCTTGAACTTGTTTTTGAAAGCATATAGAGCTTTGAAATCTAATGTTATTATTTCTTTGATGCACTTCCCCTATTTGTAATTGTTTATATAGATGAGACCCAAATATTTAAAAGAATATACTATTAGCTCATTGATACCTCCAAAATGGAAGTTATAATAGGTATTTCTTATACCCTAAATCATCAATTTGGTTTTATCAATATTTACTTGAGGACTAGATGAGTAACAATAATTTTCTAAAATTTGTAACATATTTTGTATACCTTTTACAATAGCAAAGATTAAGGTATGGTCATTTGTATATAAAAGAATATTTACTACTTAGGAAACAATTTTGATAGCATGACAATCTTTCCTATCATACAACTATTCTTACCTTTCATTAATAAAGATGATAAAGAGAGTTAAAAAAAGTGGACAACCTTGCATACTTCATTTTTCTCTAGAATTAAAATTTTTCTTTAAATTATTATCTCTATTTTCAATAATCACTTCCTTATACAATCTTTGAGTTAGTGCAATCAAATTTGAAGGAAGACCAACTTTATGCAAGCACATCCATAGTTTTGTATGAACCACTCAATCATATATTTTTGCAAAGTCAATAAAATAAACAAAAACTTTTTTATTAGGTATTTTTATAAACTCCATGTAACAAAGCAATCAATAGTGGAGTTATTTTGTTTAAAATATACTTGATTTCTTGCCCTAACCTAGGTAACTTTAGCCCAAGAACTAATTCTTTTTTGTGGAAAAGTTTTAAGTAACTTAGGAAAAACATTACTCAAAAAATCATTTGATAATTGTTCAAATTATTTTTATTCCCTTTGTTATATAACACGATAGCTTTACTAGATTTCCACTGTTGATCTAATCCTTGATCCATTCTTGAATTTAATGTGTGCTAAAGTTTTCTAACTAGCAGGCCCTACACACTTTAATAATTTTATATACAAACCATCTAAATCTATAGCTTTGCCACATGCTAGCTTTTTAATTTTCTTTAATGACTTCTTCAAGAGTAAATTGGAGAGGTGCTTGTTGTACAATAGTAGTAGAATTATCATCTTTTCTTATAAATACCTTATTGTAAAATGAGCAAATATCTTGAAAAGAAAATTTAAATGATGAAGATTTTTTATGAAGAAAGTATTGCCAAAATTATCTAGGTTCCTTTTTAATGATGTAAGCAAAATATTCTTGCTCCTCTTCATCCCCCATCCCACTTTATTAAAAAAAAAGAAAAAAAAAAGAACTAATGATAGGTAGCTAAAGTGATTAGCTCACTAATTTGCTAGACATGAGGTTGTTAGTTTGAATTACACTTGAGATAGTATTATATTCTTTGATGATAAGAGTCTTAGCTTAGTAACCATTGTTAAAAAGAAAATTCCATAAAAATGAATTTTGAAATTAATCTAATACATTTAAGGGGTCTCAATGGATATAAGTAAAAAAATTTTGTTTTGGTTTCATATTTTCTATAATTCTTGTAAAGTATCATATTGGCTATATGTCTTAGGGTGTACTTATAGTCAATTTATAAAGTTCTTATATCCCCCCTTCCTAAACAATGAAGTGTTATCCCAGTGGTAAGACTCTTGACTTAAAATAATATATTAAATAATATGATTATATTATTATTGTGTTATTTTTATTGTTGTTGATTTACTTAAGTAAATATAATCTTCTTATTAAAGTGTTTTAATAAAGGTTTGTATCCTTTACTTCTTATTGATATTGATACTTAACTATAGATATTGTATGTATTTTATGATTAATGTGGAAATCCAAATGCCCTTGGAAGTTTTTCTTTAATTATCATGCATTTACACATATTTGATAATACATATTTCCTTCTATATTATGCATACTTAATAATGCATGTTTTATTCTTTATTATGACATTTAATTATGCATATTTTATTCTACTTTTATAAATATTTGATAGGGCATGTTTTACTCTTCATTATACATATGTGATTATATAACAATATGTTCATGAAGAATTTAGGACCCTAACTCTACCTATGCCAAATCACTTATGTCTTTTTATCATCAAACTAAAATTCTAAGTCAATTTTTAAATAAAACCAAATATCATGTAAAACAAATTTGTTAAAGAAGTACATTAGGTGATGCCCTAGCTAGAATTTAGCTTTACAAATGCATCTAGGAGATTTAAAAATGCCTAAATTGATCCTTGGTTTACTAAAATTGGAGTTATGATATGCCTAAAGTGAGAAATACCTAAATTAACCCTTGGTTCACTAAAATTGGAGTTATGGTATGTCTAAAGAGTAATCCTTGGTTCACTAAAATTGGTATTATGATGTGCCTCAAGAGTCTCTCTCTCTCCCTTGAAACATTTTGACTAAAAGTACACTCCAAGATATATAGCTAACATAACACTTTAGAAGAATTATATTAGTCTTAGATTAAGGGATTACCACTTGAAGTAATGATAAGATACTTATTTCTTAAGTTGTAAAACTTGGATTCAAGCCTAAGCAAAGCAACTTAAAAAGTTCAGGCTTTTAATTATACACATCCCTTCTTAGATTCCACCTTGGTGAGATGAGTATTGAGCCTATAGGTGATGATCCTTATTTATTATAGTCTTAGATTAGCATAGTTCTTGGAATGATATAAGTGATTTGCATACCACAAGTAATATATTTTAACTAAGTAAGCAATGCCTTACCAATGATGTAGTACACAATGTTATGTGCAAATATCATCATGAATCATCATAATAAATTTAAATTATTAGAAAGTAGAGTACATGAATAGTGTTCTAACTAAGAAAAAAAATTTAAAACTAAAGAAAAAATCCTAGGATGATTTTTTTATGATTTTCCAATTAAAAAATTAAAGAAAAAATTGAAAAAAGGTGTGGAAGCCTAAAAGTCAAGTTTTATTTAGATATTAAATAAAGAAAATTTATGGGTGAATGTAATTGATAGTAACTCTAAATGCCAAATTCTTTTTATAAAAAGAATGTATAGTTCTTTATATTTCTCAAGTACTTTACTTTCTCATGCTCACTAGTAAGGTGGAATGAGAACAATTGGTTTTGAGCATATATGTATAATTGTTTGGTAATTCCAGTAGTGTTATTTCTTGGTTTACCCAGTAGCATAATTATTGATAACTTAGTAATGGTTACATGAGCCCAAGGTGTGTATGGCAAGCCAGTAATGGTTGCTCATTGTCGTAGGCTTAAATAGATTTACATTTATGCTATCATTTAGACTTAGATTTCAATTTCATATCTCATTATATTTAGACTTAGGAGTAAACGAAGTCCACAACATCAATATATCATATTCCTTACTTAGATTTAAATCATATATTTGCACTTCACTAACTCAAAGTAGGAAGAAAACCATCACAAATTGATTATGAACTCCTAGCATACTTACATTATTCATCCACAGATTATGATTTGGTCATGTGTGTGAGCTCATCATTGGCACCTATCGAGGATGTGTCAATGTTTGCTTAGTATTTGATCTTGCAAAGTTTTTTGTATTAAGAATAACAAAGTTTATTCTATACATTTTTAATCAGTCATTTTAATACACACACACATACACTTAAGAGCGTTACACATATAACATGGCTTTGACACTTAAGGAAAATTCACCACCTACTAAAGAAATATAAAGAAGTCATGACAAAAGACATGATAACAAAGACTGGAGTGCACCCATGCAAACCAAAATTTCATATGCTCATGTAGATCCATATTATCCTAACTTCACATTTATCTTCCATCAAGATGAATAGTTAAGGTGGAGAGATTTGTAGGGAAATGTAGTTTTAACTTCTAAATGTTTAGCATCATCAATGCGACAAACAATCTTAATGAGATTGAACTTTGGCTATGCATAAGAAGGATATCATGTTAATAATTACATGACCATGTCATATCAACCCATGGAAGTACAAGTAAGAAGGGATGCTACCATGGAGAGAAGACATGAGAACAATAAAGGAAAGAAAGTAAACCACAATGTTGTCCTAGAAGAAATCAATGATGATACATTCATAATGGAAAAACTCCATTGAAACCATGAATCTCATTCATAGATGCCTATAATTCATATAGAGGAAACTGTCAAAATATAATTGCATTTAGTCGTTATGGAAACACCTAGGAGAGATGTAAAGGACTCTAAACATAGGCAAAGCTTAAGGCCTAGAGCTTTTGTAGAACCATAAGAGAATGAATCATGAAGTCACAGAAGGAGAACAAGCTAGCACTATTCTCCAACTACTCCCTTTTCCTCCTCACGATTATTAGTAGAATTTGATAAGAGGGACCAATGATCCAAAGACTATAATAGTGAAAGACAAAGAGATCATGAGAGACATGAATATTGAGGAATGTATCCTGACAAAGAAGAAGAAGATTATAAACAATAAAGAGACATAATTAGGCATGAAGAAAGGGAATAACACTATGAACAATGAATAGGTCATAGCTACAAGTAAGCCTATGAACCTGACAATCATGAAGTTCCCCTATTAGCCACTCACAACATGAGTAACATCAGAGAAGTAATGTATATTCCTAATAGGTATATGAGGGATACTTGCATCAACTGACTAGACATGAATACTATTCCCAAATTTGAAGGTTGATATAATGTGGATCCACAACACCATCTTTAAGCATTCCACAATACCTATGTCCTTTAGAATATCGAAAGTAATTTTTTAGAAGTTAAAGTTGTTGCCCAGGACTCTCATCAAGGAAGAAGAAAATTGGTACTAATCCTTAGAACTAGAATCGATCTGAAGATGGAGTCCTATGCTAGAGCTCTTTAATGATAAGTATCAAACCTACTCGAGAGTGTTCAATATAAGGAAACAACTCTAAGGATGAAAGCAAGGGACACATGAATCCCTTGATGTAGTAATAGAAGATATTATTCCTTACTACATAGATGCCTAGGCCATGGATTCTCATAAAGGGAATAACTAAGGCATATTATTGATGGGTTAAGGAATAAGAATAGAGAAAACCTTGGATTAATGCCTAAGGAAGACTATTAGAAGTGATAGCACATTGAATTCAAAGGTTGATAGACTAGGTAATGAATCATGTTTTACATGAGCCTCGATATCAAATACGCGATATTGCTGCCCAAGATGTGATATCGGACATGTGATATCGTTGGGTACTCTCGGGCCTATAAGTATAGCCCTTGGGCACATGATTCAGGGGTAGTTTTTGAAGTCAAGTAGCAAAATTCTTACAATTTATTCATTTGAGAGTTAGAATATTTTTCAAGTGCCCACAGCAGGAGGTCTAAGTGTAATTGAATGTTTATTCAAGCATTGATGTAGCTAAACACACCATTGTATTGGCAATAAAGATGAGCTATTTGATTCATCCTTGCAGCGTTTGAGGCTTTCTTTCTTTATGCATTTATACATTGTGATTTCATGAAGTTCACATTTAACGTTATTCATTCAGCAATTAAATTTAATTACTTAAGTAGTTAATTAAAATACACAAGCATGATCCCTTCGAACATACGTGTGACACTTGGTAGCTCAGAAATGGTTAGCATTTGACAACCCAGCAGTGTTTACACGAAGTTCAGGATGTGTCTGAGAAGTGGGAACAGTTACTTGTGATAGGCTAGATTAGACAATAGTTCACTTAGCATTTAATTACTCTCACTTTCATTATTTTTTTAGGTGATCAAATTGATAAAACATAAAATGATAAAAATCTTATGCCTTAGTCACACTTAACCATACACTTGCATTTACAAGTGAGACTGGGAAGAGAACGAATGGACAACACAAACTCACCATTTAGCTCTAATGTACTTGGTAATTAAAGTTTATGGAATTCAACTGGATTGCATGTGAACACCTGTGATTTGTATGGTTGGTCATAGGGGTACCTTGTTGCTCATTATTGGTGCCATTGCTAGGGACTATAGTTCTACATGCGCTATCTAAACTTAGTGAAACTTAGTAACCTCATTGTTCAAACCCTAAAGGTCAAATCTTACAAAAACAAAATTATTATTACAACCAAATTAAATCTTAATTTCACATTACATATAGATTCACTAATATAAAATGCCTTCTTCTCATAGGAGTCTATCTTTGCCCAGGGTAGACTAAGTGCCTCAACAATACTGAGTGGTATATGCTCATCCTGATGAATATGTACCAGACGTCACCTTCATCTTACATCAAGATAAAATGCTACGGTGGCACAACATTGAAGGCAACATTTTGTTTCCATCGGATTGATTTGTTCCAGCTATGCTCTAGCTAATTCATGCATGACATGGACTTTAACATCTTCACGAGGAGTATGAGATGTGAGATCCTAATTCAAGGGATTACCATTCCACTGAAGCACAAAGGTTAAGGGATCATCAGCTGGAGCAACATCATGAGCTTTCGAAGGGAAAGGGGTTGAATACTTTTCCACCTTCGCTTACCCATTAGATGGAGGCGAACACTTCTTTGTGGGCTTTTTCTTTAGTGACACTCCTCTCTTTGACTTCAGTCAAGGGGCCCTCAACTAGAACATGTAATCCAATTCATAATCATGGTTTTGGTTAGAAAAGATCCAATTAAAAAAATGGATTTGGAGGAGTAAGTCATGATAAGGGGACAAATGGATGTCATGATTGCGATCGTGGTCACAATCATCGAAGAGAAGGTGGTAGGCATCGGCATGATGCAAGTCATCCTTCCTCTTCCCCTTCACTATCTTCTTCTTCTTCATCTGGCTTAGATCGTGGCTATAGAGGGCATGACCATGATGGAGGTGACCAACGAGACTGAAATAATAGAAGGGATCATCGGGATAGTTGCGATCGGAGGCGTGGGCGATCTTGAGAGACCCACTGCCATGAAAGAACCTCCACTTGCCACTCAAAGCATGTTAAACATTGTAAAGGCTATGAGGATTCTAATAAGGCAGGTAAAGGATAGCAAAATAAAGAGGTTGGACCTAAATAACATCCCTCAGTTTGAGGGAGGCTATGACGTTGATCACAAAATCATCTCTAGGACTTCCAAGATGCATGTGCCTAGTAGAATCTTGAGAACAATTGGTAGAAGTTGAAATTATTTCTAAGGACACTCATTAAAGAAGTAAAAAATTGGTATCAGTCCTTGGAACCAGAATCAATTAAGTAGTGGAATATGATGTTAGAATTGTTTAATGACAAATATCAAATGTACCCCGACTGTCCAACCTAAGGAAGCAAATCCAAGGGTGGAGATAAGGAAATAATGAGCCCTTGGATGCTGCTATTGGCCAATACTACTCTCTTTTGCATAAGTGTCTTGGCCATGAATATTCTTAGCTTGATCAACTTTGCCATATTATAGATAGGTTACAATCTAAAATAAGGAAAACCCTTAGCGTTTATGCTCAAGGGAGACTAACAAAGTTAAGCATCTACCAGATCCAAAAGTTAATTGAGTAGGTAGCTAGGGAGGAGGAAGAATTAAGGAAGTGAAAAAGTGCAAAGGAATATAACAGGGAATCTTCTATTTGCAAAAGGAGGGTTTGATTTTACGATAGTGAGGATGAGTTAACAAGAGATGAGGTGGCTAATTGGAAAACCTTGCCACTCTAGAAATTATAGTATGAAATTATGACTAAGGTTGACCAATTATGGGACTCCATAGACAATAGGTTTCAAGCTATCTTAAAAATTGCTAAAGAGTCAAAGGAACAAAGTGGTGAGAGTGAGCACCAAAGATGTAAGGATGTTGAAAGTGCCATATCTAAGGATAAGGGTAAGATGCCTATGATAGAGACGGTTGTAGACATTGAAGTAGATGATGATGGTGGGTGTGACATCTGCTAGTATGAACATCCCAAGGGATGTTATTCAATTATGTCATACTTGCAAGAATCTAGGGTGTATCCCTTACATCCACGACTTGCACAAAGGAAAACACCCAAAAAATTACCTTATTCACAAGGCAACTCTCGACAGTTCCACCAACCATACTAGTATTATCCAAGTGAAACTCCACCGCAACCTTATGAATTATACCAACAATGGCAGCAACCACAATCATGGGTGTTGGAACCTTTAAGAAAGTAGTACCCCTACCAGCAGTCAGATCCCTATGGTTATTATGTTTAGCAACCTTCATCTCCATAGGTCTCTTTTGGGCATGTTGCTGCTTACCAACCTCACCACTACCCTCCTAAAGTTTACCAACTATCATATGCAAGGAGGGATTCCACCTACTATCCTCATGCTCCTCATGTTCCTACACTTACTCCTTCACCTCTTGCATAGCTACCACCTGCTCCATCCATGCAAGGTGAATTGCTTGCCAAACCACAATAAAGAAACACTACAAGGATGATTAATATGCAATTGGTTAGCCAACCAAGTGGGTTAGAACCATGATTAAAGAAAAGTACCTTCTTTTGACCTCGTAGTCCACCAAAGGCCTTAGAAACACCAATGGTTGGTGGGCCTGCTCCTCCACTTTCCTCTGCCTCACCTTTATTTGAGTCCCCTTCAAACCAAAATCCCTCTCAAATCCATACCATGATGTTGACCCATGTTGTATCTGATTAGATTCGAGATGGTAACCTACTTAAGAAGTTAGCTAATCCTGGGAGTCCCTTAGTATATTTGCAAATTGCTAGGAATGAGCCTTGTAAAGCTCTTCTTGACTCTGGTTCTAGTGTTAATCTAATCTCACATGAGATGTATACTATGTGGAATCTTCCTCCCTTTAAAAAGAGCAACATCAGGTTGGAGTTGGCAAACTAGTCCATCACTATTCCATTGGGATTGGTAGAAGACATTGTGACCACTGTATGTGGGTGGTCATATCCTGTTGACTTCTTAGTTTTCAAGGTGGAGAACTATAAAGGGGACTTTCCAATTATTATGGGAAGGGTGTGGTTAAGCACTGTTGATGCCAAAATGGGCATTAGAGATCTTTCCTTAGATATATCCAAAGAAAATAAATTTGGGAAGATCGAGAAGAAGAGGATTACATGTATTATGTATAATGATTTATGGTGTCATTGTGTGTATAAGCTATAGTTAGTGAAGCGAACATCTATCTTTGCATGCAAGTAGTGTACATCGGAAGCTGAAATCCAAAGATGTCTATATGTGGCAACCACAAAACAAGAAGGCACCCAGTGGCTGACAATTAATTCTAGTAGTAGTACATTGTGCATGGAACTTACTGAGGGCCTAACATGTGATTATGTTATAATTATGGATTAACTTAAGCAAGTTCATCACTAGCACTTCAAGGGAGTAAACGATGATATCAATTGGGGAGAGTTGGAGATTTTTGACAATTTCAAATAAGAACCCCTTGAATTAAAGACATTACCAACCAAAATGGAGTATGTATTCTTAAAAAATGGAACGTTGGTAATTATTATTACCAAACTTGTTGTAAGACAAAAGAAGATGTTGATGAATGTTATGGCAAAATGGTTAGCAGTCTTTGCTTGGTCATATTCTGAGCTCACAGGAATAGATCCAAGAATATGCCAGCACCAGATATACATTGACCCTACCATTAAGCTGAAATGACAACCACAGTAGTGATTGAATGCCAAATTAAAGTAGATTATCAAAGAGGAGATCAAGCAACTCCTTAAGGCCAGATTTGTCTACCCTATTGTAGATAGTGAGTGGGTTAGCCCTTTTCTGTTGCCCTTTGTTGACCAAGTATTAGACATCATTTTTGGGCATTTCTAGATGATTATAGTGGCTATAACCAAATCCAAATCACACCAGAGAATCAGGAGAAGATGACTTTCACAAGTCCTTGGGGAACTTTTAGTTACTGTTAAATGCCATTCAATCTATGTAATTCCATAGCCACATTTAAATGATTAGTTCTTAGCATTTTTTAACAAAAAATTGGTAGTAGGGTAGAAGTCTTCATGGATGACTTTTCTACCTATGGAGCTATGTTCGAGCAAGCCTTGGATCTTCTTGATCAGGTGTTGAGGAGATGTATCAAAACAAACCTTTGGCCTAATTAGCAAAAGAGCTATCTTATGGTCCAAGAAGACATAGTCTTGGGGCACCGTATCTCAAAAGCAGGAATCAAGGTGGACCCTAAAAAGATAATGCTCATCCAAGGAATAACTCATCAACCAAAAATAGTTAAAGAAGTGTGGTCATTCCTTGGTCATACTAGCTACTACTAGCACTTCATCAAGAACTTTTCCAAAATTATCAAGCTATTGGTTGAATTAACAAAGAAAGATGCACCATTTGTTTGGACCCCTACATGTGAAACAACATTTTAACAACTGAAGCAAAAGCTTGTTGAGATCCCAATTTTACAAGCACTTGATTGGTCTAGGCCATTTCATGTGATAACTGATGTATCAAATTATGCTTTGGGGGTAGTGCTTACATAGTTGGATGGTAAAAAATGTCCATATTACACTCACTATGTAAGCCAGAGTAGGTGCACAATTGAACTAAACCACTATGGAAAAAGAGTTGATGGCAGTGGTATTTGCCTTAGAAAAGTTCAGGCACTATGTGCCTTGTTATAAAGTATTCATGCACACAAATCATAGTGTTATCCGATTTTAATGAATAAACCAATGATGAGCCCTCATGTCATATGGTGGCTCATGATGTTGCAAGAGTTCGATCTCACAATGATAGATTAAAAAGGTGTGAAAAATGTGGTCGTCAACCACTTATCACGGCTAAGATGGGACAACAAGGAGAAAGAGAGTCCCTTATTTGATCAATTTCCTGATGAATCTCTCTTTGCAAGGGTTATTAATGCACAAATTCCCAATGAACCGAGATGGTATGACACCATTCTTACTTATCTACTCAAGCAAGAATTTCCGCAAGGGTTGGACACTCAGAAGAAACAACAGTTTCTTCACCACGTTAAGCATTTCATGGAAATCAATGGGAAATTTTACAAAGTATGTCCCAACAGCTTGGTATGCTAGTGTGTCCTTGACACAAATAAACTATGTGTTCTCTAGGATGCTCATGAAGGCCCTTGTAGGGGCCATTATGCTAGAAGACACACGACCATAAAAATCCTCATGGCAGGATATTACTGGCCAACAATCTTCAAAGATGCACACTAGTTCGTCTGTGCTTGTGATCATTGTCAGAGAGATAGTGGAATGATAGCTCGAATGGAGGGGCCACAGTAATGGATTCAACCTTTTGAGCCATTCGATATTTGGGGCATTGACTTTATGGATCCCATTGCACCTATGTCAAATAAAAAGGTGTATATAATATTTGTGGTTGACTATTGCACTAGGTGGGTAGAAGCAGCAATTGTCACTGACTATACATCCACTACTGTTGCCTAGTTTGTACAATAGAACATCATAAATAGGTTTGGTATGCCTCGTGCATTAATTTCTAACAATGGAACTTATTTCATAGGTGCCACTTTTTGAAAACTTATGTAGTGCTTGGGGGTTGAGCACAACCTCACAACACCTTATCAACCTCAAGCCAATGGTCAAGCTAAAGTCATTAATCGAGAGATTACAAAAATTCTAATGTGCACTATTAGCAAGTACCAAAGGGACTGGAGCACCAAATTAAATGATGCCCTTTGGGCCTATCGCTCCACATGGAAGCTTCCCATAGGTTATTTTCCTTATGAGCTCATGTACAAAAAACTACCAACACTACCCATTCAATCTGAGCTCCGTACACTCTCTATAGCTTGTGACCTTGACATGGATCTAAGTCTAGCACAAAAGGAAAGATTAATGAACCTCAACTTGCTAGATGAAAATCGATTAATGGCCCTATCATCCAACGAAATGCATAAGGCATTCAACAAGAAACGTCATGACCTCAAAATAAGGAAAGTCAAGTTTCAACCAGGAGATAAGGTTCTCTACTGGAATCTTGCACATGTACCTCAATGAACCAAGTTTCAAANACCTGATAGCCTAGACAAGAAGCAATTAGTTAACATCCAACAACTGAAACCTTTCCATGAGCCCAAGCTAACCAACTCAATAGACACCTCACCAAATGGACAACCACACTCAATCTTTTGGATCTTCTCCTTCCAACTTAGTCATGGGGAAGATGGCCATCCATACTAACACTTTAAGTAGCTCCTTAGTCTTTTGACTTTTTGTTTTATACATTTTTGGTTTTACAACTTTTTATTTTCATATTCTTTGTTTTACATCTTTTTGTTCTTTAGAGTATTAATCTTTTCTAAGTTTTTTTATACCATCATTAGTATATTTAATATCATCCACCCATCCACACACTCTATGGTTTCCCTTGTTATGTTTGATGTAATTCTTTACTCTTTTTGCTAATAAGGTGCCAAGTACCATGGTAATGTGCTACTCGATGGTGGTGTATATCAATTGTGATTTGATTGTTGATATATGGTCTTTAACTTTGAATATCGTTACTAACAACTAAGACATGGTTTCTTTTCATGTAACAAGTAGTGAGTCCACATCATCCACCCATCCACACACTCTATGGTTTCCCTTGTTTTGGAAATGTGTAGTCCCTTCTTCATTAATACAACCTTAATAAATTTGTGACTTATGTAGTATTCAGAATTGGGAAGGAATCAAAGGTTTGAATAGGGTGTTGCTTCAAAGGGATGTAGTATTCTTTGTGCTTTTCCATTTTCTTGTGTGCGGGGGTGTTCTCATGAACTTCTCATTGTTCTGTGTCATTCCACAATAGGAAGTCGAATAAGTCCTTGCATGGTGTGGTCCTCATCAAAAGGGAGAAAAAAGAGAGGAAAGATTATGAGGATTCAAGACATATCCCTTGGAAAAAAATAAATGCAAAAGTGCATGGGTCTTTGCATGGTGTGGTTTCCATAAAAAAATTATCATAAATAAATAATATGAGAACTCAAAGCACATTCCTTAGATCAAATAAAATGGCTACAAGCATTGGTTATGGGACTTGTCTTGTCTCCTCTAACTAAGGCCCTTTCTCACTTCCTACTTCTTCTCCAATTTGGGATGGTGGTTGTTTTATGGGAGCATTCTTGTATCTTAGGGAATGGACTAGTCTTATAATGTCGATGCGAAGTCACTGAAAGTGGTTGGTTTGGGTCTGGACTAAGGATGGATCCTATTGAGTCATTTAATCACAACATTCACTAGGGACTTCATGTGACCATAATTAGGAACTCCATTTCATTCTCTCTCTCATATATCTATGCTTTTCATGTCTCACCTCACTATTGGTTTCATGTTTTGATTCGATGTTCTAGTTTGATGTGTTAGGATTCTTAGTCAGTTACTTCTGGGTTTTTGTACTTAGCCTTCCATAACCATTAATCATCCATGGAGCCCATGAAATCCTTGATTTAAAGTTATGCAAGGGCATAAAAGGCTTGTGCCTGCTTTGGGGAGAACCCACTTGCATATCTTTTGGCTCAGTTAAGTTAAGTTCTTTACCTTTAAACATTTTTACAATCAAATTCTTTTTATTTACCCCATTAATGCCATCCAATTGTGCGCACCTTCACAACTATTTTTAGTGAATAATTTCTTTTTATTATTGTGAATTTCCATACCCTCTTTTTAGTATTCCTTGTGTTAAGCTTTTTTTGAATTTTATGGACCACTTCTCTTACTTAACCCATTTGTTAGTCTTCCCACTAATATTATCAAGCAACCAATCTACCAAAATCACAACTTAGCTAGATAAAATCACTAATGAGATAAGGGATTCAATTGATACATGTTATAATTTATATACTAATCCTTGATTTTGTTGTGATTGCAGTGGAGAGCATGGACTAGAAGCGGGATTGTCTTCACCAAGGATGATGCAACAATATCACTCACAAGAGATTGTTCATGACCACTGGATCTCTTCTACCTCTCCCTCATTCTTCTATTACTAAGAGGGGTTGGATGTTCATTGGATTCAAGGGTGTTCTTTCCTGTTGTCATGAAAACCCAATTTTGTACACAATTGTAATGATGTATGCTTGGGCACTTCTGTATTTGTTTGTTTCCTCTATGCTACTCTACATATCAATCAAACATTCAATACCTCCTAATATATTTTGTAAGGGACTTATTCCTCTTCTTTTGTACTCGAGAATAAGTTTTAATTTAGTCATGGAGGTATGATGAATCATGTTTTACATGAGCCCTAATATCAGGTACATGATATCGTGGCCCAAGATGCGATATTAGGCATGCGATATTGTAGGGTACTCTCGAGCCTATAAATACAACCCTTGGGCACATGATTCAGGGGTAGTTTTTGAAGTTAAGTAGTGAAATTCTTGTAGTTTGTTCATTTGAGAGTTAGAATATTTTCCAAGTGCCCACAACAAGAGGTCTAAGTGTAATCAAATATTTATTCAAGCATTAATATACTTGAACACACCATTGTATTGGCAATAAAGACAAGGTCTTTGATTCATCCTTGCAGTACTTGAGACTTTCTTTCTTTATGTATTTATACATTATGATTTCATGTAATTCACATTTAATGTTATTCATTCAACAATTAAATTTGATTACTTAAGTAGTTAATTAAAATACACAAGCACAACCCCTTTGAATATACATGTAACACTTGGTAGCTTAGAAAAGGTTAGTGTTTGACAACTCGACAGTGTTTACATGAAGTTTAGGATGTGTCCAAGAAGTGGGGATAATTACTTGTGTTAGGATAGATTAGACAATAGTTCACTTAGCATTTGATTACTCTCACTTTAATTACTATTTTAGGCAATCAAATTGATAAAACATAAAATAATAAAAATCTTATGCCTCAGTCACACTTAACCATACACTTGCATTCACCAGTGAGATTGGGAAGACAATGAATAGACAACACAAACTCACTGTTTAGCTCTAGTGTACCTAGTAATTAAAGTTTGTAGAATTTGACCAAATTGCATGTGAACACCTGTGATTCATATGGTTAGGCGTAGGGATACCTCGTCGCTAATCACTAGGTGACCAAAAAAGAAGGAGAATTATAGAATAAGAAATCAATCGAGGAATACAACTAAGATCCTCCCATAAGAAAAAGAGATGTTAGAATGTGCGATAGATATGAAGATAAAACTTTGAAGGATGTCATTGAAAAGAAGACTCTACTCATTCAGAATTTAGTCAATGATATTGCAACAAAGGTAGAAAAGATGTGGGGTTTAGTAGATGAGAAATTCACTACTATCCTTAAGATAGTAGAGGAGAAGATTGAATAAGTGCTAAATAAGAATAAAGAAAAGAAGAGATCATAGATAATAGAATTACATACATAAAGGAAAATTTGCTCCAATTGAGGTATTTACAGATCCTAGTTCAGAAGATGAAGAAGGATGCAAAGTGTGCCAATCCTAAAGGATGTTTTTCTATTATGGCCTACTTGCAAGAGTCTAGGACATATGCACTTAACTTGAAATTTGTTAAGAAAAAAATGCCCACATGATTACCTTATCCATAGGGTAATCTTAGACAATCCTTCCAACCATCATACTATCCAAGCAAATCATATCTTCAGCCAAAAGAGTAATAATAATAGCAGTGGTACCAATAACAAACATGGGGGATGCCACCACCAAGGTAGTAATATCTATATAGGCAGCCTAATCCTTATGGATATTATGTTCAATGTCCAATATCCCTTGGAAATGCTTCAGTCCATGCTTCCTCTCACTACTATCCACCATAGTATTACAAGCCTACTACTCCATGAATAGATTCTAATTTTTATGCACATCAACCAACAACTAATCCATCAGTTCCAACTCCTAACTCTCTACCACCAGTACCACCACCTGTTATGCAAGGAGAACTTCTAACACAATTGTAGCAAAAGAATGCTACTAGAGTAGTTAATACAAAAGAGGATGTGATAATGAATGAACCCAAATCTAAGAAATGTTCATTTTTTAGAACAAGTCTAGAAAACATTCAAAGGATGGGAACTTCATCCACATTAACTCCATTCACATATACTCCTTAATGAAATATCAAGCTTTCACATTCTACAGATACGAAATTGATCACTATCATGCTCACTCAAACTATTACACACTAGATCAGAGCAAGAGCACTTCCCAAGAAGAGAACAGGTTGAAGAAGTCCCTTAGTATATCTCTAGATAATAGGACATAAACCATGAAAAGCTTAGTATATCTCTAGATAATAGGACATAAACTATGCAAAACTCTATTAGATTCTAGGTTAGGAGTAAACCTAATTTTACAAGATATGTACAAAGCTTGGAATCTTCCTTCTCTAAAGAAGAGAAACATCTAATTAGAGCTTGTAGACCAACCAATCATTATTCCACTTAAACAGGTTGACAATGTCATTACCACCATTAGTGATTGGTCATGCCTTGGTAACTTCTTAGTGATACATGTGGGAAAAAATAAGGGAGAATTTCCTATAATCATAGGAAGAGCATGGCTTAGCATTGTGGATGCTAAGCTAGGAATTAGAGATGTGTCCTTGAAAATTTCCAAGGAAGATGATGCTAGAATCATATAAAGGCATCAAGTTTCATGTATCACATATAGCGATAATGGGTGTAATTGTGTGCATAAAATTTGGGCTATCAAACAAAAAATCAATACAACATGCAATCAATGTGTAGAAGATATGTGTGTGTAGTAATGTCTGTATGCACTAGCCACCAAACAAGAAGGCATCCAATGGATGATTATTGAAAAATAGACATAGTTTAAAATATACATGGAACCATCTAATCAAATTATAAGTGCCTATGTTAAAGAAGTTCTATGAACACTTACATTAAGAAGAAGACATTGAGTGAGGACAATTAGAGATATCAAATAAGTTTGAACCAAAAATTTTAGAGTTGAAAGCCCTATCGGAAGTACTAGAGAATGCTTTTCTAAATAATAAGAAACTTGTAATTATTAATACAAATCTTGATAAAGAACAAAAGAGAAGATTATTGGAAGTGATGAATAAATGGCTGATAGCATTTGCATGATCTTATGTTAAAATAATAGGTATTGATCCACACATATGTCAATACCAAATTTATATACATCTAGTTGTTAAACCATGCTACCAGCCTCAAAAAAGATTGAATTCTAAACTTAAAGAAGTAGTAAAATAAGAATTGGAGAGACTATTAAAAGTAGTATTCATCTATCCCATAGTAGATAGTGAATGTATCAGTTCTTTAGTCATTGTTCCAAAGAAAGGTGGCAAGTGAATGGTCTAGATTGACTTTAAGTTGTTGAATTAAGCAACATTCAAGGGCCACTTTCCTCTACCATTTGTTAACCAAGTCATTACAACTATTGGAGGACACCACTACTAAAGTTTCCTTGATGGGTATTGTGGGTATAATCAGATCCGCATTGCAATAGAAGATCAAGAGAAGACCACATTCACTAGTCCATGAGGGACATTTGCCTACAAGAAGATGTTTTTTGACTTGTGTAATGCTCCCACTACTTTCTAGTACTCAACATCCTCCAAAAGCATATTGGTAATGGAGTAGAGGTATTCATGGATAATTTTCCACTTATGAGCTAGACTTTAAACAAGCACTGGACCAACTAGAGTAAGTTTTGAAAAGATATGTTGAAACTAATTTAGAGTTAATTGGCAAAAGAGCCATCTAATGAGCCAATATGATATTGTTTTGGAACATAGAGTATCTCAAAAAGAAATAGAGGTAAATTTGGATAAAATAAGATTTATTCAAAATATCACCTAGAGGCCATAGATTTTTAAGGATGTTACATCATTTCTTGAACATACATGATACTATAGAAGATTCATTGAAAATTTTTCAAAGATAGCAAAGTCACTAGTGGAACTAACAAAGAAAGATACACCGTTCCAATGGACAGAATAGTGTGAGAAGGAATTTGAGACATTAAAGCAGAAGCTAATTGAAACACTAATCTTTCAAGCTTCAGATTGGTCTAAGCCCCTCCACATTATGATAAATGCTTTAAACTATGCACTAGGTGTAGTACTTAGCTTGATGATTAGAAAATACCATATTACATACACTATGCCAGTCAAAGCATCACTAGAGCACAACTCAACTACACCACTATCGAAAAGGAGCTTATTGCTATGGTGTATGTGCTTAAAAAATTTAGATACTATGTGCTTGAGTATCTTTTTTACATCCACACTTATCATAGTGATATTAGATTTTTGATGAATAAAGTAGTAGTTATTCCAAGGGTGATATGAGGACTTGTACTATAGGAATTTGACATCATAATGATAGATAAGAAAGAAACTGAAAACATTGTAGTAGATCATTTATCAAGACTAAGATTGAAACCACATGAATCAGATGAATCATTATTAGAATAATTTTCCAATGAAAATTTGTTTACAAAGATGACAATGGGTGTCAACTCAATAGACAAGTCATGGATTACTGACTACATGATTTATCTAACTACACAAGAGCTTCCTGTTGAATGGAATAAGAAACAAAAGGAGCACTCCCTCCAGAAAGTTAAATGATATATGGAAATTAATGGAAATATTTACAAGATCTTCACTAATGGATTAGTTATATGATGTGTTCTAGTAGAGAACTAGCAAAGAATCTTGAAAGATGCACATGAGGGATCATGTGGTGGTAATTATGCATGACGTAGAACAACACTGAAGTTGATGCTAGTAGGCTACTTCTAGCGTATCATATTTAAGGACACACATAGATTCATTGAGTGTTGTGAAAGCTACCAATGCAATGGAGGAGTAATGGCTAGAAATGAAGGACCATAACAATGGATCTAGCCATTAGAGCTATTTGACATCTAGGGAATTGATTTTATGGGGCCCATCACACCAATGTTCAATGGGAAATTATACATTATAATGATAGTTGATTATTGTTAAAAATGGGTAGAAGCTATTGTAGTTAAAGATTGCATAACTAAAATAACTACTAAATTCTTCCAACAACACGTGGTGAATAGATTTGGAGTACCACATATGCTCATATCTGATAATGAAATGCATTTTACAAGAGCTACATTCAAGAAGCTATTGCAACAACTTGGGGTGAACCACAAACTGAATACACCATACCATCCCTAAGAAAATGGTTAAGTAGAAGTAACTAACTGAGAAATTACTAGAATATTAACTAGAATAGTTAGTCAATTTAGCAAGGCTTGGAGCACTAAGTTGAATGATGCTCTATAGGCATATATGTCCACATGAAAACTCCCAATAGGGTCCTCACCCTATGAGCTAGTTTATAGAAAACTTCCCATACTACCAATCCAAGTAGAGCTACAAACCTTAGCTATTGCTAGTAAACCTGATCTGGATCTAAGCTTAGCTTAAAAAGAATGCCTTATGAACCTTAACCTTCCAAAGGAAAATAGACTTGTAGCTCTAATGAGTAATGAGATACATAAGAAATACTCCAAATGTGGGCATGATGTAAGAATATAATAAATGTCAATATAACTAGATGATAAAGTCCTCTACTATAATTCTAGTCATGTGCCATAAAAGGCTAAGTTTAAAACTCTATAGAAAGGGTCCTACATTGGCCATAAAACATATCCATTAGGCACCATGTAGTCACCAACCTAGCTCACACAAGCTTATCTTGGTCAATATTTAGCAAGCTAAACCATTCTATGAAAATTCCAACTCCTTTGTGGCTTCTACCTTATCCATTAAACTATCTTTAACTCATTTCATCTTTTGGTTAACTATCTTTAATCATACTTAGGGGGTGTCCAGTATGATACTTAGGTACTAGATAGAACTTTTCTTTATCTTTTCTTACTACCTTTTCATATTCTTGATATCTTTTATATTCTTTTATACTTTTCTCATTTTTTAATCATTTTATATTCTTTAATATCTTTTAAATTCTTTCTTGATTTTTCCATTCTTAGCATTTTTCTATGGATTTTCATCATTTTCTTATGCATACTTTTGTTTATTTTGCAAGTAAAGTGTAAAGGAATAAAGTAAGATGTAGTCCTAATAATGTGAAGGTTACCCTATGTTATCAAATCATGGAAGGACTGATTCTATGTATAGTGAGACCACATCATCCATCCACTCATTTACAATAATAAGAGGTTCTACCATGATCATAATGATATTCTTTTCATAATAAAACTAGAATAAACTTGTGATCATTATACTTGGATAGAAAAGTGAAGAACCAAGTAGGAATGAAAAGGGTGTGACATTAAGGGGATTTGTGGATTTTCTAGAACTACTACTATAAGTTTTATCCTGTTGTTAAGATTGTATTATTTTCTTGATTTCTCATGAAAAATGGAAGTATGATGCCTCAATTACACTTAACCATACTAGTGTACATCACAAGTGTATTTGGGAAGACAACGATTGACCTTAAGGCAAGATTCACTTCCTAGAAGACTAGTACACTAGAAACAATAAAGTCCACGAAATTTGACTAGATCATGCATGAACACTCTATGATTCGTATGGTTAGGCATAGGGGTACCTCGCCGCTCATCACTTGGTAAGCTCAGCAGCGGGTATGTGAGTTTAGGACATGTATGACAAGCTAGGAACACTCATCATCCTTAGGATAGTTTAGGATTTAATTCTATTATTAATTACATTAAATAATTAATTTTTATATTATTATTTAGTTAGTTTAATGACACACAACATATAATCATATGCCTCACTTTGGACTAAATTAGATATGATAAAGCTACTACTAATCCAAGTGAGAAGACAATGACCTGTGATTAATGCTTAACAATCTAGATACCACACTAGTTCCATCCACAGAATTCAATCAAATTGCACATGAACACTTATGATTCCTATGGTTGGACGTAGGGGATATCCATTGCTCATCAACAACATAAAAAAGTACAAATTTTAGAAAATGTAGAAGCTCTCCAAATATCTTTTAATTTCCTCATAAATTTATTTTCCATATCTTATTGAAGTTGTTATGAATAAAATCATTATTTGCAATAATCTCATAAGCAACTTTATAATTAAAAGGAAAAACATATCTACCATCCTTCCAAAAAATATTTGGAAAAGCCTAATGTAATTTGTCATCAACTTTGAATAAATTCTCAAGATTAGAAATAAATTTTTTAAAATTCTTTTTTGCTCTTTCTATTCAAACCATAGAGACTAAAAGCTTCATTTCATGTAATCCATCTATTATGCATACACAGATAAGAAACTATAGTCATATCAAATCTGCTCCAAGTGATACACAATCTTGATGCATTAGTAGTTTAAACTATTTTATTAAAAGAAAGCCACCATGGGCTAATTTGCTTAAGCATATCTTTTGAAATTGTAATATCATTGTAGTTCCAATACTTACTAATCTTGAACTATCTTTCAAATTTTTTTATAAATTTGAAAACTAGGAATAGAAATAGCCTAAGGGAAAAGAAGATAGTAAAAAAAGTTATCAGAAGACTAACTATTATTATTCTTAGGTTCTTCTTGCATTAGTCTATTTCTTAAAAGAAGCATCCAAACACCATCTCTATTAATGCACTATGTAATCCATTTTGCTACAAGGAAAATACCCTAGTTATAATAATTAATGAGGCAAAGTCTTCTATCTTTCTTGCTATTAGTGCAAATATCCCAAGAAATTCTATAAAAAACCTTTTCTATTTTTCTTAGTAGACTAAAGAAATTGATAAATAATATAATAAATTGTCATATGAGAAGTTTTATAAGAAGCCAAAAAACATGAGTTATAAATTGTTGACCTTTTGGTATGACAAAACCTTAAGAAAAGTGAAAAACAAAGGATGTTTGTTGGTGATGAGCAGCTAGGTACCCCTACGCCCAACCATGCAAATCACGGGTGTTCACACGTGACTTGGTCGAATTCCGTAGACTGTAAGCACTTTGCATACACCAAACCCTAACCAGCAAAACCTTGTGTTAGAATGGTCATTGTCTTCCCAACCTCACTTGTGATGTTCTGATTGCGATGGTTAAGTGAGATTGAGGTAAATGATTTTTTTGGCTTTTTCACTTTATCTTCTAGCATCTAATTCCTGAAATGAAATATAAGGAATGGAATATTACATAATCTATAATTATCCTAATTTATCTATTAACTTCTCCTAGCATAAGTATCCAATCCCATCTTCCATGCACATCCTAAGCATCCCCTAACCACTACTAGGTTACCAGATGCTAAGCATCACTAGGTTGCCAAGTGTCGGGTTTACGTTCAAGATGGTCGTATTGATGGGTTTTACAAACTATAAGATAGCAATGATGATTAAGGTAATAACAATAAAAACTTAAGGAACTATTAAAGCATAGAAATATTAAACTAGTAAATGCATCAAATGACTAAGTCCAATTGCTGCAAGGAATGCTTGAAAAGCTCATCATTATTTCCAGTCACACCAATGGCTCAGGTACATTAGTGCTTGAATAAAGAGCCAGACACCTTTCTCACACCTACTATGGGCACTTGGAAAATATTCTAACTCTTGCGGAAACAAATTGCAAGAGCTTCGCTACAACTGCCAAAAAGGTACCTAAGTGTGGTGGAAGCACACTTATTTATAGGCTAGGACAGGCTCCACGTAAACGGGGCCATGTAGACGCATGGACAGATGCGTCGACAGGGCTGCGTCGACGTGGTCGCATATACGGGGCCCCGTATATGTGGCCTAGTCAACACATCGACTATTTAGCGCTTCATCATGCCCCCACGACTAAGTAAAAACTTGTCCTCAAGTTTCATTACAATTTGGAAGGTATGAAGTTCTTATTACAACACACATGACTCAACATACATGATGGAACACCAATTTCACTGACGCACTAAGTGCCCGAGTGTATAGAGAGGAACAAATTACAAAAATGGTAGTGTTTAGAGACAAAATTGAACACCCCGACAATCCTAGATTCTTTGTTGTGCTCAAAGGTGCAAAAATTACTGGAGAAGATCACATCGTCCCTAGTGGTGATGGTTCTGATGGACCTTCACCAGCTCCTGGCACATGTGGCAATGGTGGTGCAGATGATGGTTGCCCCGCAACAACTGCAACTTCCAGAGGCAACTAGAAAGCCTCCAAGAGAGCCCTCATTTTCTCTTCCTGGCTTCTAGGATCATTCACTATCCAAGCAGCTTTGCCAATGTGTGCTGGGAGTAGAACCTCCCAAGGGCATGGAAGTGTAAGGAAGAGTTCTTTTAGATTAACAAACCAGGCCGCAAACTATTTTTGTTCGATGTTGAATGCTTGGATTGATGTCTGCAGCTGCTGGTAGTCATTCATTTGTTGAGCCAAGTTCTTAGCCACATTTGCTATTTCCAATTTTTTTGTTGCTTTATGCACTTGGAACTCGCCCTCATATAAAGAATACAAGGTGGCCACTTGCTTTTCTAGGTTAGACCGTGGTCTTCCAGCTATTAGCATAGCCATGTTTGCATAGCAAAGGTTGGCCAACTCTATGTACTCTATCATTTCTTCAATCTGTAGTTCCTTGATGTGGATTCCAACCTAGTTGTAGGCATTCAACCCATCAAAGATGGGTTGCCACACCTCGCCTCCTTCTCAGAGTTGCTGGTGTGCTTGGTTCAATGTGGCCTTGGCAACTTGAATATGCTTTTCATTCACTTCCTTCTATAATCCCACTTGGTCCCTGTAATGATTTTTAACTTTCTCAAACTTAAGGGCTTCACTTTTCCAAGCAGCGATTTCAATGGATAATTTCTGTTACAAGGCACGAACCTCCTCCATAGACAGATTCTAATTTTCAGTGGCTAACCTCCTCACATCAATGTTCACCCTAGCTAGCTCTTCATGTTGTTGGTGGATAAAGCTTTTCATGTGCTGATTTTCATCACCAACATTGTGCAGGCGATGAACTTCCACGGTCAACCTAACATTCTCTTGGGGAACCTCTGTCAAGTTCTTGTTTAGATGATATGCACAAATGTTTGCCAAGGACTTATCAAAGATTGTCAACTCTTGCTCATCCTCAACTATCTAGAGTTTGACTTGAAGCTATTAAAAAGCTTCATCTCTGGTGAGTTCACAGTTGAGGAGAGCTGGGTCGGCAAGTTGGACCCTTAATTAGGCAACTTTTGTTACCAAGTGTTGATAATTGGCTTGAGCAACTTCAAGTTGCCCCTCCAATATGAGGCTCTTACCCCTTGCCAAGAGTAGCTCCGATTGGGTTGTAGTAATGTTATCCAGAAGATCAAAGACATCCGGAAGCGGTTGCCTGGTTCTCACTAGTCGGTCCAACAGTTCTTCATGTTGGGTTGCATCGATCTTGCTACATGAAGTCTTGATGGATACCTGTACATCTTCGAGTTCATGTACATCCAGTATAGGTGCCACTAGTGCATTAAGGATCATAGCAATCATGTCAGCAACCACTTCAGCCGCAATCTCTTGTCCCTGGTATTGCATCACTAGGACTGTTGCCCCATCTCCATCCTCCAAGCGTATCAAAAAAGTAGCGACATTTCCTGAAATTTTAGGAAATAACTATTGGGTGGATACCATTACTTCTTGAAGACTAGGATCAGTTCTTACAGGTACTTGTGTTCGGGTGAAAGAGAACATTGGCCTTGCTCTTTCTAGTAGACTTATTGATTGAGCCACTTGCTCCAGGTGGCTCATTGTAGGGCGATAGACCAAAGGGTCTTCTCCTCCACCAGTCCCTCTAGATTGCTCTTGTTGGCTCAAGAGCAATTGTCAGATTTTGTGTATATGTTTTACGATGGTTTGCAAACCCAACCTCGTTGTTTGCGTAGGTGGTGGAGGTGGTTGCTGCTCTTCCTTAGTTTGTGTGGTGGCTAGAGTCCTGTCTTTTATCATTTTTCATCATGAGGCAATTGGGGCTTGCCGAAGTGTATCGTTGGCATATCGTGCTATCCCTACCAATTTGCATAATTTCCTAATTAAGTAGGGAAAGGGTAGAGCCTGCCTTCCACGTTCACTTTTAGCGAATCTTTTCTTAATCTCTAAAAACAACAATTGTGGAAGGCTCATTGGGAATTTTCTGCTTAGAGTAGCACATCCACGAGCTGAGAAGGCAGTGATCTTGCTGGGTCTCACCATTAGGTTCAAGTGGTAAGCCGCAATTTTTGAATTTACCCTCTCCATAGTGGTCAAAGTGCCAAACTCTTTACGATCCACCCCATAGCACCGCCTAATCCACTCCCCTTTTACCTCAAGATCTACTTGCTTAGGGATCTCTACCACATCAGCTCCAGTCTTAGGCAACCCCAAAGCTTGTGCGATCACTTTCACAGAGTAAGAGACATAGATGTCCTTGATTCTTACTTTGGACCCCGGCTGCTGATTTATCTAGAAGAGATAAGTCTCTCCTAAATATCATTCACCACTGGATGTGATGATTGGTCATATAGGAGAGTTTTGCAATTGGAGCTTCACCTCTTCTGGTGCATTCTCAAGGAATGGTCCAAAGTTCAACTCTTGAAAGACCATTTTTTGCACCTCCCTTGGCTTGATAGCATCAAGACATGCCTGGGTCAAGGTGAACATAAGTCGTGGTGCTATCGCCAAAGTCTCATCCCCTTGCGACTGTTCGATGGGGATCTCCTCTTCAGGAATCTAATGAAAAAATTCCACATTAGGCCCTTCACGGAGGGGGCCAGTTGCATGGGAGCTCTTTGCGTGCTCTAGGTGTTGCACACTTCATCCTCTTCCTGTTCATGGTCACTTGTCCCTTGGTTGTGATGGTCCTTCTCCCCTTGGATGCCTTGGTTTCAGTGCCATTTGTAATCAAACATAACCACTAATTAAATTGTGCATAAGTTGCTCAAAATGGCCCTCATACACCTTTTCATTTTGACTAAGTTATGGTGTTGGCACATGCATCCCATTAAATTTCCCAGAGTATTAGTTGATGGGTTAGAACCAAAAACAATAAGGCATGAGTTGGAGTTTAAACTATTGTTTTGTTCCTTTCCTTAAGAGGTGTTAAGTATTTATTGATTTTAATTATAAGTAATTAATTAATTTCAATAGACCTCACCCCCTACGACTAAGAGTAGACCTTCGGTAGCTACAGAGGGGAAGGATAGGTTGATTAGGACATGCGATAGATAATGTAAGTGCTTGGAAGAAGAGGTGAGGCAGAGAAAATGAAAAATCTCCCCCCAATGTGTTTGCAAAATGAACAAAAATGTAACGTGCAATGGGGGTATATGTAGAGTTTTGGTATTGCATTGATAGGGCCATGTTGACACAGGGCATTACGCACGTTGACCAGCCTAAGAAAAGCCCAAAAAATGGATTTAAAATGCCAAATTGGGATGGTTGAAGAGCTTGAGAGACCGGGAACTCTGCTGAGAGAAAGAGGAAGGTAAGTGGGGAAAAAAAGGGAGTAAAAAAGTAGGAGAGTGTTGTGAGAAAGAACTCCATGGAGAAGAAATCGAGTGATGGGTATCATGAAAACAATCAACCAACAAAATCAAGAGGATGGAAGACTAACAAACGAAACTAGGGATATGCAAGTAGGTCCTCCCCATAGCAGGCATTAGCCATAGTAGCCCTTGCATATCTTCAACATCGGAGTTTGTGGGCCCTAGAGTCAAGGAATGGTAATCATAAGTTAATACTCTCATCCATGAGAACTTACCGAAGCATTAGGAGTTCATGGAAAGCATGCCAAAATATCAAAACATAAGACGGGCAGTGAGGTGAGTCATGGAGAGAAATGGATGAAGAGAGAGGAGTGAGAATTGGGATTTCGATTATCGATCATATGAAACCCCATGTGAAGTTGTGGTTAAGTGACCCGGTAGGACCTTTCCCAAGTTCAAACCCAAAACCAACCACATACAATGACATCACAACAACATGCGAAGGCCCGTCCACCCACAAGAGTACCAGAATGCACCCACAGAGAACCACTACTCCAACATGCATGAGAGGAAGGAAGTGAAACGGGACTAAGTTAGAGGGGACAAAGCAAGTCCCATAACTAGTGCTTGTGGCCCATGAGAGGTGATCTAAGGGGTGTGCTTTGAATTCCCACATAGTGATGATTTTATTATATATATATAGATGTTGTGGGAACCACACCATGCAAAGACCCATGCTTGGTTGCATGCATTTGACCAAGGGATGTGCTTTGAATCCTCATGTTGTTTTTTGTGTTTTTGTAATGAGGACCATACCATGCAAGGTCAAATTTCCAAGGAGCTTCCTTGTGGAAAAGAACTTGAAGTGGTAAGAAATCCGTAAGGACACACCCACAACCTAGGGGATAGAAAGGCACGACAAATGGTGCATTCCCCTTGAAGTCACATCTGATTCAAACCATTAGGTCATCCCCAAGTCTAGGAACTACACAAGTCACACATTAATTAAACTATTTTTAAGTGAAGGGGGTTTGCATGTTTCTAAAGGGAGGAAAACCATGAAGGGGATGAATGGGTGGATGACGTGGACTCACTGATGATTTTATGAGATGAAAGTAGATGTAATTTCCAAGAACAATAATGAAAGGGTGGGAGTGAGATCAAATAGGTGGACCATTTCACATGACCCATTGCAACAAAAACCAACTACACCATACATCGGATGCAAATAAGATGATTTATGAGAAACCAACTGGAAATTACACACACACACACACATATAAATAAGCAAAAAAGAAATAGAAAAGTAATTTAAGAAAGAAAAATTTAGTAAGAATTGGAAAACGTATGAAAAATGTTGAAAAACAAAAAAGTGTAAAACAAAAAGTTCCAAAAAAAATGAGGAGCTTAGTAGAATGGATCAGCATGGAGGACAATCTCCCCCATAACTAGGCTAGAAGGAGGAGACTCAAAAAATGGAACGAGATTGTCCCTGTGATGATGAGGTGGTAGCACTACTTTGGTGGAGTTCATGGAAAGGTTTTAATTATTTCTGATTAACCAACTACATTCTCGTGGGGTCCTTAGGTTTGTGTATAAGCAAGGCCTCAGATGGAAAGGTTTTAGAGACAATGTAAGGTCCTTCCCATAGTATTTGAAACTTGGTCGGTTGTGGTACATGTGTGGGGTTCTAGTAAAGTACCTTATCTCCACATCTAAATGTTACCTTCCAAATCCTAAGATCATGTCATTTTTTATTGTAGGCCTTGTGTATCTCATTTGATGATAGGGCCACCAATCGATTCTCATCGAGCACATTGAGGTTAATAAGTCATTCACGTTGTGCTAGTGGTAGGTTAAGACCCAAGTCACAGGCTATAGATAGTGTCTGAAGTTCTACCTAGATTGGAAGTTTCGATAGCTTACTGTACACTAAATCATAGGGAGAGTAACCTATAGGAAGTTTTCAAGTGGAGCGATAGGCCTAAAGGGCATCGTTAAGTTTGGTGCTCCAATCACTCCTATATTTATTTATGGTTAGAGTTAGGATTTTGGTGATCTCCCTATTGGTGACTTCAGCCTGCCAGTTGGCTTGGGGATGATAAGGCATTGTAAATTTATGGGTAACCCCCAAGTGTTTCATGAGTTTACGAAAGGTGGTACCCATGAAATGCATTCCTTTGTCTGAGATGAGTGCATGTGGCACTCCAAACCTATTTATGATTTGCTATTGGACAAATTGTGTAGTGTTGTTTGAGGAATAGTTGATGATGGTTGCTACCTCCGCTCACTTTGTGCAATAGTCCACAACAATGATGATGTATGCCTTCCCATTGGACAGGGGTGTGATAGGACCCATGAATTTGATGCCCTAGATGTTGAAGGGCTCCAATGGTTGGATTCATTGTTGAGGTCCCTCCATTTGTGCAGTCATTCCACCATCTCTTTGGAATCATTCACAAGAGTGGGCGAACCATTGTGCATCCTTGAAAATTGTAGGCTAGTAATATCCTGCAAGCAGGATATTAATGGTCATGCGTCGTCTAGCATAGTGGCCCCCAGAAGGGCCCTCATGAGCATCTTGGAGGACGTGCAGTGTATCATCATTAGAGACACATCATCGAACTAGGCCATCTGTACACACCTTATAAAGGTGGCCATTGATTTCCATGAAGTGCTTGGCCTTATGGAGAAACTGTTGTTTCTGCCAATGGTCCCACTCCTTTGGCAATTCCTAGGTTGTGAGATAAGTAAGGATGTGGTTGAACCAAGGTGATTCTTTGCACACCTGCGTCTCGATCACTCCCACGAAGAGGAGTTCATCTAGAAATTGGTTAAAAAGTGGCTCCTCCTCTTCTATGTTATCCCAGTGTAGCCGAGACAAGTGATCAATGACCACATTCTCGATTCCCTTCCAGTTTATCATAGTGAGGTCAAATTCCAGAAGAATCACCAGCCACCGTATGATATGGGGGCTCACCGTTGGTTTGCTCATCAGGAACCAGATGGCATTGTGGTTGATATGCATGAACACCTTGTACCCAAGCACATAGTGTCAGAATTTTTCCAAGGTAAATACCATTGCCATCAACTCTTTTTCAGTGGTGGTGTAGTTAAGCTGAGCACCCATAATGCTACGTCTTGCACAGTGAATATAGTATGGGCATTTCTGGTCATCCCACTGTGTAAGAATGACTCCCAATGCATAGTTGGATGCATCCATCATGATGTGGAAGGGTCTGGACCAATCAGGTGCTCATAAAGCTGGAGTCTCTATGAGTTTCTGTTTAAGTGTTTGGAATGTAGATTCACATTCCCTAGTCCAGACGAATGGAGCATCTTTCTTTGTGAGTTCCACCAATGGCTTGGCGATCTTTGAAAAATTTTTGATGAAGCATCGATAGTAACCAGTGTGGCCAAGGAATGACCGAACATCTTTTACAGTGCTTGGTTGCCTGGTGATTCCTTGGATGACCCTAATTTTTTTGGGATCCACACTAACCCCTGTTTATGAAATTTGGTGCCCTAGCATAATGCCCTTTTGGATCATTAAGTGGATTTTCTGCCAATTGAGCCATAGATTAGTTTCCACACATCTTTTTAGAACTTTCTCAAGGTGGTCCAAGGCTTGATCAAACATGGCTCCATAGGTAGAGAAGTCATCCATGAAGACTTCTACCCCATTGCCAATTTTCTATTGGAAGATGTTGAGGACAAGGCGTTGGAAAGTGGCAGGCACATTACACAAGCCAAAGAGCATCTTTTTGTATGCGAAAGTCCCCCAGGGACTTGTAAAGGTTATCTTGGCTTGATCTTTTGGCATAATTTGGATTTGATTATAGCCGCTATAACCATCCAAAAAGCTATAATAACAATGCCCTGTAATGGTATCCAATACTTGGTTCACAAATGGGAGCGGGAAGTGATCTTTGAAGGTAGCCATATTGAGCAATCGGAAATCTATACAGACCCTCCATTTTCCACCCTTCTTTGACACAATAATGAGTGGGCTAACCCATTTGCTATCGGCAATAGAGTAGATGAACCCTACTTTCAGCAACTACTCGATTTTATCTTTGACGACCTGCTTCAATTTGGGATTCAATCACCTTTGTGGTTATCATCGTGGCTTCATAGAAGGGGTCAATATAAATTTGATGTTGGCAAAACCTGGGCTCAACTCTTGTTAATTCAAGATACAACCATGCAAAAGCATCTTCCCATTTGTTGACCACCTTCAGCAACTTCCTCTTTTGTTTAGGAGCAAGGGTGGCATTGATAATCACCAGTTTCCCATTATGCAAAAAAGCATATTCTACGTGGGTCGGTAAGGGTTTGAGTTCTAAGGGCTCTTGTTTAAAAATTTCAAGGATTTGCAACTTTCCCCAATCATCACGGTCATCAACAATGGATACTTGTTGATGAACCTCTTCCAAATCATCCATGCTTTCTACATAGGCATGTACAAGCCCCTCAAATGGTTCTGTGCACAAAGTGCTGCAAACAAGATCAACGGTTAGCCACTGGGTGCCTTCTTGATTTGTGGCTGCTACATATAGGCATTGTTGAACTTGCGATTCCTCGATACACTGACTGCATGCTTGAATAGATGTCTGCTTAGCGGACCATAACTGTTGTACACAATTGCACCCGGAGTCACTGTACGCGATGCATGGAACGCACTTCTTCTCGATCTTCCCAAAAGGATTTTCCTTTGAAATTTCAAGGGAAAGATCTCGAAGCCTCAATCTTGCATCCACCATGCTCAGCCAGGCTCTTCCCATTATGATGGGGAAGTTCCCCTTGCAATTCTCAACACAGATGATGAGGAAGTCAGTAGGATAGGACCACTCACAAATAGTGGCCACAATGTCTTCCACCAATCCCAAGGGAACAATAATGGATTGGTCTACTAGCTCGAGCTGAATGTTGCTCTTCTTCAATAGGGGTAGGTTCCAAGTCTTGTACATGTCATGTAAAATCAAGTTGACTCCTGAACCTAAATCTAAAAGAGCTTTACATGGCTCATTTCCTACCACTTGAAGATAGATGAGAGGGCTTCTTGGATCAGTCAATTTCTAGGGAAGATGACCTACCTTTATCTAGTCAGTCACGACATGTGTGAGCATGACTGTTTGTATGTTGGAGGGAATTTGGTTTGAAGGCTGCTTGAAGGGTGGAACAGTGGAGGTGGTTTGAGGTTCAAAGGAATTAGCCATAGGTGTGTGTGAGGGTATGCTTAGGTTATTGGGCCAGAAAAAGGGACATTTCTGTGGCTTGACTTCTAGTCCACTCAGCTAAGGAGCCAGTTGTAGGTTGACAGCCCTCGTAGCATTACATTGCTATGGCTGTGGTGGTATTTCCCCCTGCATAGGTGGAGTAGGTGGTAGTTCAGTGGGGTGCTACTGAGTAGGGATGGCAGGAGAAGGTGATGGAGGATAGTAGAGGTGTGGGCTCTCCCCCTAGGTGATGGAGATTGTGGTCAAAAATATTCCAGGGGGTGGTAATAATTTTGAAAGGTTTCATGACTAGAAGAGTCTTGCAGGGAGACTAGTTGTTGAACATTGTACCCATAGGGATCTAGCTATCAGTAAGGGTACTTCTGCCTTAGAGGTTGCATCCCCCATGATTGTGGGTGCTACCATTGTTGAAAGTATTCATAAGGTTGTAGTGGTGCTCCACTAGGATAATATCCTTGTTGCTGGTAGAACTACCTAGGATTGCCTTGTGGGTAAGGCAATCTTCAGGGTGTTTGCCTCTTTGCTAAGCGAGGATTCAGTGCATACACCCTAGAATCTTGTAGATGTAACACAATGGGACAACACCCCTTAGGATGTTCGTATTGACATATGTCACATTCATCATCTCCCTCTATGTTAGAGTCTACAACCTGTTCTGCTATAGCATCTTTTCCCTTACCTTTATGGTGAGCCTATTTAGTTTCCTTCATCCTACGTTGATCACGATCATTACCTTGCTCTCTGGACTCCTCTCCGATTTTTAGAACACTTTGAAATTTTTCGTCCAAAGAGTCCCACATCTTATCAACCTTTGCCAATATTTCAAAGGTAAATTTCTGTAGGGGTAAGGTTTTTCGGTTCATCGTTGCATCCAGTGGTGATTCCTCCTCATCTTCACAAAATTGGACCTCCCTCTTTCTGATGGAGGGATCTCGATTAAACTCCTTTACACTCTCCTTCTTTCTAAGTTCCTCCTCTTCTTTAGCTACTTGCTCAATTAAGTGTTGCAATTGGTGGGCTCTTAGTTCTGATATTCGTCCTTGGGCGTACACGCCAAGGGTCTTTCTAGTTTCAAAGTGGAGCCCATAAATGATATGGCAAAGCTGTGTTCGCTGAGAGTAGCCATGACCAGGGCATCGATGTAATAATGAATAGTATCTGCTCATGGTTACATCCAAAGGTTCATGAATACCTTGCTTCCACCCTTGGATTTGACATCTCAAGTTGGCCACTTTGGAGTAGGTTTGATACTTGTCGTTAAAGATCTCCAGCATCATACTCCATCTCCTAATTGATTCTGACTCCAAAGACTGGTACCAGCTTTCTGCTTCTTTGAAGAGTATGCAAGGGAACAACTTAAGTTTTTTCCAATCATTATCGATGTTNTGATGTCTGTGATGAGTTTGGCTGCCTCTCCTTTCTTGACGGTGAGGCTCGCGTGATTGGTTATGTACTTCCTCACGTTGTTCCCTTCGGTCCTTATGACCACCATCACCTTTCTCCTTTCTACCATAGTCTCGATCGAATTCAGAACTAGATTAAGGTAGAGGGAAATGAGAGGATGTAGAAGAGGGAGAAGACTCACCACTGCCCTGGCATCGATCTCCCCCTCTACTTTGATGACGACCCCAATCTTCATGCCCATCTTTGCTTGTGCCATGACCTCTCCTGCATGACCCTCCATCCTCCTGGGGGTCTTGATCACTTGATTGCTTTTTTTGAATGATGGACTAAATGATCTAGTGCCCTAGAGGAAGTTTGGCCGAATAGGAATCATGAAAGACAGGTTCCCCATTGTCTTGTAGCCCTTGCAAAAATAAGGGATTACTGAACTATTTCCCCTTCATGTGTTCATACCGTTTTGCCTACTGCTTGTCTTGTGCACATTGGGCCTCAGTGGGACGATAGTCTTGGTAGTCATGATCCTCCATGACGTACTCCACACCTCAATCCTGAATGCCTAGTCTAGCAAGATTGTGAAATAGCATTTCAAGAGCTGATCAGTCAGGTGGTAGTATGATGTTGCCTTCCATGTCCCGCTACCGCAGATGCTCATCCTGATGTAGGATAAAGGTGAAGTCAGGAACATATTCATCTAGATGTGTGTATACCACCCGACATTCTTGTGGCACTAATGGGTTGGATCCATCTCACCTGTGAAAAGAAGACATGTTGGATGTTAGATAATCCACTAATTGGTGTACCTTACATTTTTAATTAGACTACCTAGCATGTGTAGATTTTACTATCCTGGGTCCGTTCCAATGACGTGAATGATAATTTTGCTAAGGTTAGATGGTGCATGTAAGACTAATAGTCCCTGGCAATGATGCCAATGATGAGCAGCTAGGTACCCCTACATCCAACCATGCGAATCACAGGCATTCACACACGATTTAGTCGAATTTTGTAGACTGTAAGCACTTTGCATACACCAGACCCTAACTAGCAAAACCTTGTGTTAGAATGGTTGTTGTCTTCCCAACCTCACTTGTGATGTTCTGATTGCAATGGTTAAGTGAGATTGAGGAAAATGATTTTTTGGATTTTTCACTTTATCTTCTAGCATCTAATTCCTGAAATGAAATGTAAGGAATGGAATATTACATAATCTATAATTATCCTAATCTATTTATTAACTTCTCCTAGCATAAGTACCTGATCCCATCTTTCGTCCATGTCCTAAGCATCCCCTAACCACTATTAGGTTACTAGACGCTAAGCATCACTAGGTTGCCAAGTGTTGGGTTTACGTTTGAGATGGTCATACTTATGGGTTTTACAAACTATAAGAGAGTGATGACGATTATGGTAATAATAATGAAAAATTAAGGAATTATTAAAGCATAGAAATATTAAACTAGTAAATGTATCAAATGACTAAGTCCAATTGCTGCAAGGAATGCTTGAAAAGCTCGTATTTATTGTCGATCACACCAATGGCTCAGGTACATTAGTGCTTGAATAAAGAGTAGGACTCCTTTCTCACACCTACTGCGAGCACTTGGAAAATATTCTAACTCTCGTAGAAAAAAACTACAAGAGCTTCACTACAATTGCCAAAAACATACCTAAGTGTGGTGGAAGCACACTTATTTATAGGCTAGAACAGGCTCCGCGTAAACAGGTCCATGTAGATGCATGGACAGATGCGTCGACAGGGCCGTGTTGACGTGGTTGCGTATACGGGGCCTTGTATACCCAGCCTAGTTGATGCATTGACTATTTTGCGCTTCATCAGTTGGGGATGTTGTATTTATAGGACAAGAACAAGAACTCCACATTATGGACAAGGACTCCAGGAAGCATGTTTATCAAAGTAAAAGACTTCATAGGTAAAATGAGAGCATGAACAAGTACAAAGACTACATGATAAATGAAGATCCTCTAGGGATTGAGAGGAAGCTAAATCAACAAGAGATAGCCTTAGGAACTAGAGCTTAAATGTTGAGAAGATGTCTCCAAGGAACATAAGACATCTTAGCTGAGAGGAAGTCAATCATAGGAAGATGTCTCCCAAAAACAAGAGACGTCTCCTTTGGAAAGAAGATGTCTCCTTAGAGACATTCCATTCTAAAAGAAGAATTATCCCTAAAGTTGAGGCTAAATTTAGACAGACATCTCAATCTTGAAAGAGACATCTACATTAGCTGTTGGATAGCCATTACACAAAATTTGAGGTATTTTCAAAAACATTGTTCCTATAAGAAGACTTCATATTCTTGAGTATTGTGCAAGAATTGTCAACATTAAAGCTATCATTGTATATCTTATGCTATTGTACTTGTGTACTTGGATTGCCACATCATTTGTTAGATTTTTTGTGGAACTGTGCTTCATTGTACAAGGAATTTGTAAATTGAATTAAACTCTCTCCTTGTGTTTTTTTTTTAATTTTCCATTTGCACTAAGGGGTTGATGTGTTTGTTGAGAGAAGGCATCCTTTTAGAGCTTGTTGGAATCTTATGGGATTAAGTTATCTTGCTGCATCAAAACACTCTAGAGCAAAGATCTATTTTGTACATGTTGCGGAATCCTTTAAATCACTCTTGAACTTGTTGGGACCTTGCAAGGTTGAGATTTATTGTAGCAAAGAAAATTTCCTTAGCAAAGCTCAAACTTTGTAAAGGTTGTGGTGTTCTCTAAATTACATTTTGGAAGAAACAAAGTCCATAGGTGTGCAAGGAATCTATCCTTCGAGTGTGGACTACCCAAGTTGGGGAACCAAATAATTCTTGTGTTTTGTGTAACACGTGTTGCTTATGATTTGGAAAACTTATTCATCCTCCCCTTCTAAGTTTTTGGTCCTTAAGTGGTATCAGAGCTTGGTTATCTCTCATAGATAAAGCAACATGAACAAGGAAGGAACAATCAATGTTAGGTATAATTTGTCAAGGAGATTAATGTGCTTCATCAATTGTTGCATTCAAATAGTATATCATATTTGTAAAGGTAAATATTTCATTTTCCTCTTTACATTTAGGAATAGGAAAGAATACAACTACAAAGGTGATAAAAGTTGTAACAATTTGGATAACAAAAGGCCAAATAATGAAGATTCTTTTGAAGAAAGGTATCAACTATTTTGTCATGAAGTTGTTTCTTGCCAAAACTTATATGTCAAAATGAAAAATGTTTTACATGAAAAGGAAATGAAAATTTCAACTCTTAATGATGAATGTTCCTATATTAAGAAAGAAAACTTGGACCTTAAGGTTGAGATTCAAAAACTAACTGATGTGTTTGAATAGATGAATAAGAACTCTTTAGAGAATTCGACAAATAGGAGCCAAAAGAATGAATGTATGAGCAAATCTACAAAAGAAATTTAACCCAAATTTGATAAAACATTAAAGCATAGAATATTAAATTGTTTCTTTTGTGAAAAATCTAGTCATATTCAAGCATATTGCCATTTTAGGATGAAACAATATACTAGGTCTTAACAAACATAGTCTAGGCTAGGAACTTTGTAGGTTTGAAAACAAAAAGAGAGGAAGCCTGAAAAGAACCTAATGGCCCAAATAGCTCTCTCTGATGCTAAAGGAAGCATATGATACATTGATAGTAGATGCTTAAGGCACATGATAGGTGAGAAAACCTACTTTATCCACTTCTCAAAACAAAATTGTGGAACTATCACATTTGGAGATGATCTGGAGGCTCCAATCATAGGTATTGGTACCATAGGAGGAAAAGGTAAAGGTCTATCAACTATAAATAAGGTTTTCTTTGTTAAAGGCTTAAAACATAATTTTCCTAGTGTTAGTCAACTCTTTGATTTAAATTTCAGTGTAATACTTTCTAGAGAGACATGTAGAATACAAGACTTAAATTCCAAAGACATTGTAATAGGAGGAAATAGAAAAGAAAATTTTTGCACCATTGTATTTGAAAATAATTCTAATCTTAAATATAATTGCTTAATTAGTTGCATAGATGATACCTATCTATGGCATAGGAAGCTGGGCCACACAAACAAAGAAATTCTTTAGACTCTTGTAACAAAGGAAATGGTTCATGGGTTGCCCAAACTCAAAGACTTTAATTTGAATACTCATAAAGAATGCTACAAAGAAAAGAAAACAAGGATAAGGTTTGGTAAGAAAAATTATATATCTACCCCTCGTCCCTTAGATCTACTTCATATGGATGTAGTTGATCCTTCTCAAACACTCAGTTTGGAAAAGAAAAGGTATTTTCTAACCATTGTTGATGATTACTCTCGTTTTACTTGGGTTGCCTTTTTATATCACAAGGATGAGGTATTTGATTATTTTTTAAGAATTTTAAAATTATATCCAGAAAGAAAAAGGCTATGGTGTTAAAGTTATCAAGAGTGAGAATGGAGGAGAATTTAAGAACATCAAGGTTGAGCAATTTTGCTAAATGAATGACATACTTTAATAATTTTCTGCTATAAGAACTCCTTAGCAAAATGGTGTGGCTGAAAGAAAAAATAGGATCTTGAATGAAATGGGAAGAATCATACTAAATGACCAAAATCTTCCCTATCACTTTTGGGTTGAAGCTATCAACATGACTTGCTATGTCTCCAATAGAGTCATTGTAAGAAGATTTACCTCTAAAACTCCTTATGACTTATGGACTAGTAGAAAACCCTTAGTAGGTTATTTTCATGTCTTTGGTTTGAAATGTTATATTTTGAATGATAAAGATATCTTAAGAAAATTTAATCCTAAAACCAGTGAAGGGATTTTCTTAGGATATTCATGATTTAGCAAAGCTTATAGAGTTTTCAATAAAAGGAAAAATATTATAGAAGAAACTATAAATGTTAAAATTGATGATCATGACATTACTACTCCACAACCTAATGATGAAGTTATTTCCATTCAAAAATTATCAAATATCATTCAAGTTCAAATTGACAAAAATTTAGATGTAGATAGTGAACATGAGAAAGAGAAAGAAGATGAACTTGAGGAAATTTCTCCCATTCAATCCAAAATACCTAGACTTAGTAGAACATACTCATTCAACGATGTCATATGACAAGTCCAAGATAGTATTTGCATAAGAAGCTAAATTAAGGAAATTTATGCTTATGCAACATATCTTTCACAACTTGAATCCAAAAACTTCAAAGAAGTAGAAGGATGAATTTCTACTATGCAAGATGAACTAAATATATTTACTAGAAATAATGTATGGGATCTAGTAGCTAAACTAGATCATAAACCATTCATTGGGACAAAATGAGTATTTAGGAACAAAACTGATGAAGGTGAAAATATCATTAAAAATAAAGCTAGATTAGTTACCAAAGGATACAATCAACACGAACAAATTGATTTTGATGAAACTTTTGCTCCTATTTCTAGACTAAAATCTATTAGACTTCTTTTAGCATATGCTAATGTTAAAAATATCAAACCATATCAAATGGATGTAAAGATTGCCTTCCTAAATGGGACTATACAAGAAGAATTTTATGTTGAACAACCTGAAGGATTTATAGATCCTATCAAACCAAACTATGTTTACAAATTTAAGAAGGCTCTCTATGGACTTAAATAAGCTCCTAGAGCTTGGTATGAAAGACTTTCCAAACATCTTACATTAAATGGTTTTGAACAAGGTAAGGCTAATGTCACCTCATTTCTTAAATGGAAAAATAGTGATATGCTTATAGTTTAAATTTATGTTGGTGATATAATCTTTGGTTCCACTAATGAAACTCTTTGCAAGAAATTCTTAGTCCTTATACAATATGAATTTGAAATGAGCATGATGGGGGAACTCAAAAACTTTCTTGGATTTCAAAATCAATCAAACTCTAGATGGATCATTCATTTGTCAAAAGAAAAAAGAAAAAAAAGGTTAAAGATCTTCTGCTAAATTTCAATCTAGCTAATGTCAAGGTAAAAAACACTCCTATGGCTACAAACTTCAAGCTTACCAAAGATGATCAAGAAAAGCCTGTTGATCACAAGCTCTATAGAGGTATGATAGGTTGCCTACTTTATTAAATTTCTAGTAGACTAGACATAACATTAAGGATAGGAATGTGTGCTAGATATCAATCTATCCCAAAAGAGTCCCATTTAAAAGTAGTTAAGTGGATTTTTCATACCTAAAAGGTACCACTAACTAGGGCATTTATTATTCAAAGGATTCCCCACTTGATCTTGCTAGATATTGTGATGTTGATTGGGCAAGATGTTTTGATGACTATTGCAGTACAAGTGGAAATTGCTTTTTCCTAGGCAAAAGCATTGTTTCTTAGACAACCAAAAAGCAAACTTCTATAGCACTTTCCATAGTAAAAGTTGAATACATCTCAGCGGGGAGTTGTTGTGCTCAACTTTTATGGATGAAAGAAACACTCAAATACCTAGGGGTACAATCTCAATCTACACCTATGTACTATGACAACAACAACACCATCAACATGACAAAAAATCCAATTCAACATTCATGCACCAAACACATTGAGATTCGACATCACTTTATATGAGAACATACTTAACATGGCCACATAAAACTATAATTTATTGAAATTGAAAATCAACCAGCATATGCTTTCACAAAATCCCTTAATGAGTAAAGATTGACTACTCTATGTAATGATATGGGAATAGGACCCTGTCCTATCAAGTAAGCTTTCTTACATTTGTATCTTTATCTTTAGTTTTATTTTTTTTAAATCTTGCTTTAGGTCTTAAACAAAAAAAGCAAACATTTTTCTTCTTGCATGCGTTTAGGGGGAGTTTTGCTCCACTCCTTTTTGATGTTATCCCAAAAGGAGGAGAATTTGATAGATTGGTACTATTAATGATTGTGATGTGATATGAGTATGGTGATTTGATGTGAGGATGTAAAATAATTTAAATGATGTGATTCATGGAATATAATGCACTACTAGGATCCATTGGATATATTTTAAACTAGTTTCATGAGTAATATATGAAATTATATGTCTTAATGATTTCTGGAGACTACTAACCCACTTTCTTAAGTTTTGGACATCATCAAAAAGGGGGAGATTGTTTACCTTTTGTTATGCCAAAACTTTAAAGAAAATGGAGAACAAAGGATGTTTGTTGTGGGTGTTGTATTTACAAGACAAGAACAAGAACTCCACATCATGGACAAGGACTTAATGAAGCATGGCTATCAAAGTAAAAGACTTCATAAGTAAAATGAAAGCATGGATAAGTACAAGGACTACAAGCTAAATGAAGATGCTCTAGGGATTGAGAGGAAGCTAAATCAACAAGAGATAGCCTTAGGAATTGGAGCTCAAAAGTTGATAAGACATCTCTAAGGAACAGAAGAAATCTTGATTGAGAGGAAGCCAGTCATAGGAAGACGTCTCCCAAAAACAAGAGATGTCTCCTTTGGAAAGAAGATGTCTCCCTAGAGACATCCCATTCTGAAAGGAGACGTCTCACTAGAGTTGAGTTTGAATTCATAGAGACATCCCAATCTTGAATGAGATGTCTACATTAGACATTGGATAGTCATTGCATGAATTCTGAGGTGTTTTCAAAAACTCCAATGCTATAAGAAGACTTCAAATTCTTGAGTATGATGCAAGCATTGTTAACATCAAAGCTATCATTGTCTATCTTATGCTGGTATACTTGTGTACTTAAATTGTTACATCATTTATTAGATTTTTTGTGGAATTGTGCTTCATTGAATAAGGAATTTGTAAATTGAGTTACACTCTCTCCTTGTGGTTCTTTTTCTTTTCTTACTACCCTGAGGAGTTGATGTGCTTCTTGCGAGAAGGCATCCTTTTAAAGCTTGTTAGGATCTTGTGGGATTGAGTTGTTTTGCTATGTCAAAACACTCTAGAGAGGAGCTCTATTTTGCACAAGTTATGAGATCCTTTAAACCACTCTTGAGCTTGTTGGGACCTTGCAAGACTGAGAGTTGTTGTAATGACAAAACTTTCCTTAGTGAAGCTCAAACATTGTAATGGTTTTGGTGTCCTCTAAATCACATGTTGAAAGAAACAAAGTCTAGAAGTGTGCAAGGAATCTATCCTCTAAGTGTGGACTACCCAAGTTGGGGAACCATGTAATTCTTGTGTTTTGTATATCAGGTGTTGCTTGTGATTTGGGAAACTTATTCATTCCCCCCTTTCTAAGTTTTGGTCCTCATAAATATTAGTTGATTGAAGTATTTACTTATTAACTAAACTTTTTCTAATAAGGGTAAGATTTTTTTCCATTTATCAACTTTCAATAGTAAGAATACATTCAAAAGAAAAAGGAATTCCTAAATTTTTGAAGACAGAATCTTTTTTTTTTATGATTTTCCAAGGCTTTAAAGTAACCCACTTATTAATATTGCCATTATGATAAGGAACAACTTTTTGTCAATTGATCTAAGAGCCAAATAACATGTAATACTCTTTCAATCTAGCTAAAAGAGTATTAATATGTTGTAGATAATTATTGATCATAAAAAAAAGAAATCATCTACAAAATTCATGTTAAGAAATTACATACCTTAATCATTAAGTGAATTTTCCTTAAGGAAATTCCTTTGTAGATCATAATGTAGATTATATGAAAGAAAATTTGTAGCAATAATAAAAAGATAGGGAGATAGAGGAAAACCTTGATGAATTGATTATTGAAGAGAAAAGGAGGAACTTAATCCAAAATTAGTAGCAACTTGAGCATTAGCATCAATGAGTAGGGTACAAATAAGTTGAATAAAATAATTACCAAATCCCAATTTATAGAGATATGAAATAATGAAATTTTATTTAATCCTATCATAAGCTTTGGCATAATCTAACTTAATAAAAGCAATGTTTTGGTTAGTATTAGAAGCCCACTACATTCCCTTCCAAGTTAAAATAACATTATTTAAGATATGTCTATCTTTAACAAAACTAGTCTACTCAAGTCTAATGATATCTTCAATAACCTTCTAAATTCGGCAAGCCATGCATTATGCTAAAATTTTATAAGTATTGTTAATAATAGTAATAGGCCTCCAATTATCAATATGTTGAAGATCTTCATTCTCATGAAGAAGATGAATCATATCCTTAATAATATTTTAACCAAGAGAAACTTTTTAATGAATTCTTGGAAAATATAAAGAGGTCATCTCCAATAATGTCCCATTGCTTCTTAACAAATTCAATAGGAAAACCATCAAAACTTAGATCTTTACCATTTGCTAAACTAAAGGTTGTTGCTTTGATTTCTTTTATTATAATTTGTACTTTAAGAATACTTTGAAGTGCTTTTGTTACAAGATGAGGAATGTGCATACTAAAGGCTTTAAAGGATTCCTTACTAAAAATTTTAGAAGAAAAAATAAAAGAAAAAGGATTTGCTAAAAAATATTAATAGTCTCAAGATCTTTAATCACGGAATCATTTATATAAAGTGATTCCACTTTATATCTTTAATTCTTTTGTTTTAGATATTTAAAAATTTCTTTATAAGATTGATCTTTAATTTTTATCTAACCCATGTGACTTTTAAGGAGAGCACTTTTAGCTTTAAAAGTATCCCAACATTGTTTAGCATAATAAGCATTAGCCAAGGCTTTTTGAGTTTCAAAATTAAAGTGATTTTGGTCTAAAAGAATTTGCATTTACTTTATAGATTCTATAAGATCTTCTTCAACTTAATGTTTATTCTTAGCAAATTGCTTTTCAAATCATCTAGCATAGTTTTTGACTCTACAAGTAGTTCATTACCACTAGTCTATCCTACCAATATCATTAGTAGGCTTTTTCCTTCATTCCATAGAAACTGCAAAATATTTTTCCCACTGGGTCCTATAAACATATTAGTATTTAGATGAAAAAGCTTATGCATTTGAATGGATGAAGAATTAATATCAGAGAGAAAAATGCTAATAGCAAAATTATTTGATAAAGTACGATCTATATGTACTTCTACTTTCATTGCATGCTTCCAAAAGAAAACATTAGAGATGTAAAATCTACCAAGTTGATAGTAAATTCTGTCATTTCCTTGTTGATAATTATACCAAGTATAAAGCTTCTCATTCGTATGAGATAAGAATAAAGAGTTAACATAAGAAACGAAACTATTTTTCTTGGAAATTATACCAATATTCTTTTTCTTAAGAAGGTATATTAGGAGAAAGCTATTGATTTTTCAAATTATTAAGAGCATAAATATTATAAAGTCTAAAGTCACATTTTTCACTATAACAAATAATTCAAATAACTCTTCCAAGGTTATCAAAACTAGAATTCAAAACTTTTCNTAAATAACTCTTCCAAGGTTATCAAAACTAGAATTCAAAACTTTTCTAGTCCTATTTTTATCAACAAGAACAACACCTTCGTTATTAACTTCCTAAGCAACAAGAGAAATAATGTAATTTTAGAAAATATATTTACCAACATAACTAACATCATGAGTTAAAATCTTAATTTCTACAGGAAAGAAATCTAAAGATAGGTGTTTGATTTGAAAAATACTTCTTGCTAATCTTTACTTGGGACCTATCAAAAAGGCCCCAAACATTCCATGCTAAAACTAACATTTAGATGTAGGGAAGGAGGCCCCCATCCTTAACTTTTCAAGCTTAACATTTGTCTCATAGTCCATGTCACTAATAAGTGAAAAAGAATTATTTGATAAAAAAACATTTAGAATAATAGTAGTAGTAAAAAGAAAATGAGATGCCTTTGGGATTTTTAAATTGAAAGTAGTAGTTGTAGGTCTCTTCTTTTTATGTTGCACTAAGTGCAATCCATTTGCATTAGTATTTTTATTGCTAGTCCATGTTGAAATTTTCTTTTTTTCTAAAGAGGAATTCTCTTTAGATATTAAGAGTTTACTAGCACCTTTAGAATTAAAAGAATTAGTAAAAGATTAAAAACTTGTTAAAGAAGGTTTTATTTGTGGGTGTTGACAACTACCATTATTTGGCTTTTTTGAAAATTATTGTTTTTTTTCTTCACAAACCACTTTTTTATTAAGAATACGATAAATTTCAATAACATGGCCTTCACAATAATAATAGCTACAACATCCTTGAAAATTATAATATGTAAGTTTTTTGGAAAAAAAATTGATTACCGACCTTGAGTTTTAGTTTTGCCTTCTTCTACCATAAATCAATCTCTGCAAAGTAATGTATATGCTACACACCATCTAGTATTGTTCTTTACGCTATTGTCTATGAGAATCAAACTCATAACTTTGAATTTCCAAGTTAAAAGTCTTATTGCTAGGTTAACACCGCACCATTAAATATAACAGTGTTATACATCAACATACCCCTTAGAATCAAGCTTAACCTACAAAACATAAGCCACATGCTTTAACTAAATGGGCAATGTCTCACTAACCAAACTACTAATTGGATTAGCATCTTAGTAGATGGGTAACTATTCTAATGAATTTTATTATTGTAGATGTACCTTTGCATCTTAACTAGCCTAATAATTTATAAAATAATTTTAACCTGCTACATTGGTACCATACCCACATTAATTGAATGTAGGAATTGAAACCACATTATCGCAATCAAAAGATGAGTGGGTAGGAACTAGTTTCTTTGTTAACAAAATAATAATAATAATGATGTTGCTCATACAATGCTTTCCTAACCTGCACGTCGTAATGGGTTAGGGATCAAAAACCCTTGATCCTCGCAGTCCAGCGACAGATAAAGCGGTATTTAAACAAGGAGGGGGATCACCAACAGATAAACAAGGGCAACGTCTGAGGTCATGGCGATGGAGGAGATGGAGACCAATACAGCCGAAGGAGAAGGAGAAGCAACAGCACCCAGAGGAGAGGAGAGGAGAGGAGAGGCACATATCGGAGGAAGAGAGACCAGCACTAGCACAAGCATAAGCATGGCGACCCAGGCCGTGGAGAAGAGCTCTAAGGAGGAGGGGCACAAGGATGACAGCAGAGTAGACTTTGCAAACCTGAATAGAGACATCTTGCGCCTTAATGACTTCCCTGACGAGGATTTGCGCGTTTTGGTCGACATTGTTCAGCAAGATCTGGTGAACGCCGATGAGCTCCTCCTCAAGGTCGTCTCTCTGCACAATAAATTGGAACCCAAGAGGTTAATGTCTCCTTCCTCCTTTCTGGAGCCCAGACCTACCTTGCAAATGAAATGAGGCTCTTGAACTTAGGCTAGGGTTTTCTTTAAGAATTAGAAAATGAATGTTGTTTGCTGGAAGAATTTGATTCAGGTTTCAGGTTTGGGGTTTTCAGGTCATTCTAAATGTTAGGTTTGACCTGGAAAATACTCTGGTGAATCTTTAAGCGGCGGAAACTTTTGTTATTTGCTTTGTTCAAAGTTCAACTTTGAAGAAAGTGTCATTGGATTGCTGTGTTAATTTCTTTTAGAAAGATGTTGCATGCTTTAACCATGTTCAACTTTCGTTTTCGGCAAAAACTTATCTGATCGTAAGCCAAACGAAAGATGGTTTTTAGATTCAGGATGCAGAATGCTCAAAATTTGTCATTTGAAGCAGAAACTTACCTCATCATACGCCAAGGGAAAGATACTTTTCAGATTTAAGATGCACAATGCTCAAAATTTTGTCACGTGGGATAATGTTAAAATCGTTAAGAGTTTTCGACAGTTCAATTTTTTGTGATCGGCTCCGTATTATTTCACTGTAAATGAGAATCAACCATATGTACCATACCGTTCAACACGTTTCTGAAAAGAAATCTGCTGCTCTTGGATAACTACATACCGTGTTTGACAGTGGCCCATTATATCCCACATGTATGTTAGTTATTTAATGTGCAGATATTACTTAGTCCGTCTATGCCACTTTGTCCAATTTAAAAATGATTAAGAAGAAATATTTTAAAGGTTTGATTCATAAACTAAACCCTAGACGTTTTTGGGCATGCACAGTATTTTTTAACACCCACATTATTTTAGGTTGTATGATATGGTAAGGCAGATTTTTGTAAGAGTTTTGGTCTCATAGCTGTTTGTGGTTATGTTGAAACAGTAATGCAGAATTTCAAATGTTTTTTAATGGAATAATCTTTCAGTCAAAAGAGAGAAATGGGTTGGGTAAAATCATTAATTTCCTTGATTCCGGTATTTGACTGAAAATTGCAAGAGAATCAACTAAAGCTGTACATGGATTATGCTTTGCAGAATATCCTCTTAATTAGTTTAGCTGTATATTTGATATTTATAATCTGACAGATTATTTTCCTGGTTCATGAATGAATGGGTCCTTTAAGTGTCAGAACATTTTAAATATTTTATTGTAAACCTGAAGCTAAACCCTGTATTTGAATGTTATATTTTCTTAGAATATGTGCCAGAATCTCAGTTAACATTTCTCTGTCTCCTTTAGTTCTTTATGACTTTGTTTCGTTGCATAGTCATGACCATTGCACTGTGATAGGGATTTTGTCTCTTTAGGTGAAGGGATTGCATGCTGGATGATAGTAGGAAATTTTTCAAGGAATCCAATCAGTGAAACTCCCTAGTCCCTACAAATAGATTAGAGTAACAAATTTGTGTGTTATGAATAGCTAGGAACTTGGTATAGTTTCATTAATAATTCTGTTGGGATTGGAGAAACTTTCCTGGTCTATTAGGTAGAATCATAGTATCTCACTTTACTAGTATTTTGAATATTAAACATTATCACTACAATTGTAGGTAGTCAATATACGATAAGGATAAGGTGCGTATATTCCTTTCCTTTCATGCAAGAGCTTTATTAACATTTTACCCTTTATTCTTAGCTGAAAAATATGCACAACATGTTGAATTGATTGTTATATTAAAATCCTCAAGGTGTTTTTCTTAGTAGTCTATTTATTACCATCTATACCTTAATTTGTATTCAAACTTAATGTAGTGATATATATATATATATGGTTGATATGAAGTCTTAATTTGCTAAACTTTTATTTTTTCTTCGTAGTTTTTATCTTTTAGCTGTGTTTGATATACGAATCATGTTGTATCGGCATTCATTAGAAAATGAAAATAAAAACATGAAACATATCACTAGGTCATTCTACTAAGCAACGGTTAACCCAAATTGATTAAAACAAGACACAGATCAATTTTAAACAAAAATAACCAGTCGAACGTGAAGTTTGGGTGGGTTGGGAAGAGAGGGAAGAAGGGGCGACCATGTGAATGGGAATTCTAAACGTGGAAACATGTGAGCCAAGAGCTTCGCAGGGGAGGAGTGGAGCTAAAACCATGACATTATCACGTCTTTCATGATGATGAAATTGCCACTTGCAATTTCGTTCTATCCAAACCACCAAGCAATCGGTATGTCCAATAGTATGTCATCTCATGTCATATCCACGTAACTGCTTTATCATCAGCCTTAGCGGTAGCATAGCAGGGCATCTCATATCCACGTAAATGACTTAAATTGTCTGCAACTGATCTGGCATTTCCGGCTGTCACTACGCAAATACACCACACGCACAGGCTCAGATTTCTGCTCAAGTTTGGCCACCCATTACATACGGCATATGCTACGTCCCCGGTCCATTTCCTTAAATAACTAAACGTCTTTCAGTGCTTTCCTGTACATACAAGAAACTGTTGTGATCTGTGATGTCTTTCGAAGAGTACTCCGTCATTCCTAAATGAATGGAGCCAACTACGCACTGCAGCAGTACGCCTGGCATTCCTTGTACGCGAGTGCAAGTAGCTCAGGACCAAAAAGGTCTGTTTCATGTGTATGTGGTACACTGAGAGTCTGACTTTGGTACTTAGATTGGAAAATTTAAGTTGCATTTGAGTTTGTTACTTGGAAAATTTAGGATGCATTTGGTTAGCAGAACTAAGCAAAATTACCCAATAAAACTGGATGTATGGTTTGCTTGAGGTTGAATTCAATTGAGTGCCATCTACATAGGAAACTTGATATTACAAGTAGTATAAGAGAAATGTTTAAGATAAGGTTTGAGCCACTGGTGCTGTTACAAGCCGCGTGGCCTGGTGATCATGCCGTGTGCGTATGAGTATGGTGTTATTAGAAGTTACAACAGTTCCATCATTGGATGGGATGGATGCCTTTATATCTATATCTAAGGCAGTTTGGTAATGCACCTTTGAAGTTTGAAGCAATCTCAAAACAAATTTAGTAGAAGAAGAAAGTTGATTGATAATGGATTGCTACCAGTACCTGGCCTTGTGCACGGAAGCTCTTGGAACCGAAAGTTCCGACTCTCACTTTCACACGGACAATGCCTTCCCCTTTCACAATTTTGCAAGAACTGAGGCAGCCACGGAGTATTGCGCAGATTCTGCTGTGGAGGGGGTTCAAGGAGCAGTAACAGAGGCAAAGTGGGAGGAGCAGCAGCAGGATGACCACTTACAGACCAGGAACACCAAGGGGAAGAGGAGGTTTCCACCAGCGTTGCCTGCAAGTAGCCATGAATGGAGAATGCTAGCGTTCAAGGAAGAGGGACGCTTCGTATTGCAAATGGTTCACAGCAAACAGCCACGCCTACGAGCCATCCGCGGGGACGGTCGCCTTAAGCTCAGCCTCCACCCACATGCCCAAACTGAAGAAGAGGAGAAGGAGAAGCAAGTTGAGGAGGAAAACATGGATATGCACTGTCAGATACAGATGCTGACACAAACACAGAAGAAGGAGAAGAAGGAGGAGTCGATGGAATCCAAAGAGATTTTGATGCCATCAGTACCACCGCCACTGCCACATGTAGTACACTGTTTGTTCTGGTATTCTACTTTTTCTGCAGCAGCAGCAGCGTGGCTTCCCCTTGCCAGTTACAGAATCTATGCCCTTGGCCTTGGAAGACGCAGCAGCGGCCCTTCATCATCAACGGATGAATATATTTTGATTGCTGCATTGGCATGTATGCCATTTTGTATGATAATGAAATTGGAGGAGCCTTGTAGCAACTTTTCGTTAGTATCCTTGCCTGGTGCTTCTGCATAGGCCTCTGAAATGGATGGACTGTTTGTTTTATCACCAGTGGGGGGTGAGCAAGCTGGCAAAGGATATGAATAATGTCTGGTGTTATTGTACGTAGAATATAATATTAAGTATATAGTTTTCTTTTTCCACACCATTAACAGAAGCTATTTGCACCAATGATATGGTGCTTGCTTTTTAAGTTATAACCACTTAAAAATGGTTACGTTTTTGTTTTTTTACGCTGGTTCCTGAATTCTTTTAGCTAAGCTTTTATTCCTCCATCCACTTTCTTCATATATTATTTCTTCTCCACCTAACAAAACGAGAGCATCCAAGTGATGAAAAAAGTGGGAAAAAAGGGAAAGAGTTAACATGTGTTCCATAACAAAGCCAAGCTGCCTTTGTAACCCACGTTGAGATTTCCTCTCATTATATGGAATGTCCTTTGAGGAATGGATACTCTGAACGGTCATACAATATTTATCCGTGCACGTTTGGCTGGAGTCCCATGATTACTTCTCGAAGCAATGAGTTGCATCCGACTTTACCTTAAAAAGTCATGGTGTCCAATTCATCCACCCCTGGCCACACAACATTTTCAAATTTTTAGCATAGCAGGGTCTCGTTTTAGGATTCAACTTTTGACAAGAGTGGGAGGAAATTTTACCTGCAAGTTTACCAAAGAGATTAAACGAAGCTAAGTTCTGAGGTACCAAGTAACCAGGATTGGTTTCAAAGTTTTAAATACCTTCTCTTCTTCAATTTCATTGGAAACCTTTTTTTAACAACCAATGTTAGTCCCTAATTACTGAAAACTATATCTAAGTCTTAACTGCTTTGCAACCTATAATTAATCAGACATAATATTAATAAAAAAATAGAGCTGCCACTCTAATTTTGAAAATGAAAGGTTAAAGTAATGCAGGGGGCAGCAAGGGGAAGGTTGAATAAAAGGGGCAGTAAGGGGAAGGTTGAATAAAAAGGATTAGGGTCTGCAATTAGGAAAAGTACGGAATCATCAATAATTAGTTATCATGCATTAATAAGATTGAAAAAGGACAAAAATTTAAATAATTATAGACAAAATAGAATTTAAAGTTGGAAAATGGATTGCAGAAAATGACATTAGGATAATTGACAAGTAGGATTTAGGCTACAACATTCTCACTTGGTCAATGGCGTTATTGAAGCATAAAATTCGGGTGCACCAACACGTGGCCTTTTTGAAAAACAGTAAATTAAAAAAGAAATTTAATTGAAATGCATTAAAATTTAAAATCAGTGATTGTTTGAAACAAAAAGGGAACTACAAAAATTAAATTTTTGCTCCGGTGCTTCCGCAATTCGTGTCACCAGTCCGTGGTGGACATTGCCGCAGCCAACACCGGTTGTAGTTGCTGGAAAAGTGAGAGAGAAGAAGGTGAGACTGCCCGCTAAGGTCTGTTGGCGGTGGATTAAAAATAAAGGAGGAAAGCCACCAAAAAAAACGTGGTCCCCTGTCCTCCCAGCTGCTTCTGCTTCCCCCCACCAACTCATCTGATGTGATGTGATGTCACCAATGGATTTTGGAGCCCATTACGGGGTTTAAAGGCCACGCAAACGCCGCCCATAACTCCCACCACCGCCACCTTCATAACTCCCGCCACCACTGGTTTGGCCTTAGCTGCCGCAGAGGCCGCGCAAAAGAACATCAAAACCAGTAGCAGCAGCACAAGAAATGGGATCCGGGCAGTGGCAGCCATTTTTGCTTCTCTGCGAGCTTCGTAGTCTCCTGGGCCCGGGTTTTAAAGTAAGGAGTGGCTACTGTGGTATAGTCGGTGGAAGCAGATTAGCAGAATGATTATGCGGTGTAAAATGCAGATGTGCAGCAGTAGTTGAGAGTGTTTTGCTGTACTCAGCGTGCCCAGGTGCCCTCCAAGAACCTCTCATTGCAGACGTTTTTGTTTCTTTTATTTTGCTTAAGTGGGCTCGTGGAGTCTCTTTTCTGTTTGAGCGACTAATCAAGGCCTCTGCACAGTAAGAATTGTGGCTGATCATTTACAGAATTACAGGTAACAAAATGAAAGAGAGAATACCGGATTATGAACCATGGTTAAGTCTGGTTAAAAGCAGGAAATGATGTCACCATTGTCTACATTAATAAAAGTTTATATATTCACAGTAGGCTATGATACGTTGAATTGTGAAATACATTATAGTATTAATATTTTTTTACAAGGTCATCGATGGCATAGACTTGTTTGTTCGGCACCGCCTCTCCAGAATACGTCAGGTGAATGGGTGGGTTGGTGACCGCTATTTGCCAGTCATTTATGCATTGCAAAGTGGTTTTTTAGATGAGTTATTTACATTTCAAGGATATGTTAGCAGGTTATGTTTTAGAGATGCATTAGAGCTTTTTCACCCTGCTTGGAAAGAAAAGGTAAGGTATGTTTCACGATATGTTGGAGAATTTTGTTTCTTTTGGAATTTCACTTCCCAGTCTTCCAATCCCCACTTGTTGATGCATAAATGAAGGTGGATAAGAATCATTAATAATTAGTAATAAAAAAAAATGACTTAAAAGATTTGACAATGTACTTTCAGCATATGGGTGTTGCAACTTATACATATTTCATGGATCCCTCACAAATCATCTCTATGGTATGGCTTTGTTCAAACAATTTGAAAGTGTTTTAAATATTTAACAGATTTTGAAATAATGAAACTATGAAGTTTGATAATAATTTTTTTTTAGAATCAAAACTATATAAATCATGGCCCCGTGCATAGCATGGGGAGGTTGACATCAACAGTCATCAATTTAAAATATCTTGTTAATAAAGAAAATGTTTGCATAAGAAAATGTTTATATGCTTCCTAGCACATTGTTATCTATCTTATAATAACTTTACATAGATATATATTTAGTTTATAAATAGCCAAAAAGAATTTTATATAATAGTTTTATTGATGTAAAATAAAAATATCCTCTTTTTCCTACTAGCTATTGTTAGAATTTGAAGCATTTTTTTAATAATATTTATCTCTAAGACATATAGGAAAATTAAATTTTTTTAGCCTAGTATTACCCACTAGAATTGAACATGGAGTTTCCAAATCCAATATATTCTATCTTGTCATTGTCTAACCAAATATTTTTTATGGGTGCATTTTATAGGATATTTGACTAGCATATAAAATATCAACAAAAGATATTAAAAATTCACAAGCTTTTCTTGCTTGAATGAATTCAAAGTGAAACGATAGGCACAATATGATATTATGTTTCTTGAAGCACTTTTTATACCCTTGTGATGAGTGGTGAGGTACCCCTACACTCAACCATACAAATACGAGTGTTTTCACGCGAGATCCAGTTGAACTCCGCAGATGGACTAGTTGTGGCACCTAGACAGTTAGCCTTAGGTCGCAGTTCGTTGTCTTCCCACTTAGACTAGTATTATATTTGTCACGTATGGTTTAGTCTAGAGTGAGGTGTATGATGTGGTTCCTAATCTAATGCTACTTTTGAAGGCAATGGAAAGTAATATTAACTATGCTAGGAGGAGAGGGTAAGAGAGAATCTAAACTAGTCTAAGTGCAATGAGCATCCGTTCCTTGATTATCTGTACACATCTTGGACTTCGTGCACGACTACCATTGGGATTACCAAGTGTAGATCCTAGGTACGCTACAGGGTTACCAAGTAGTCACACTTAAATGCTCGTAATCAAGTCGTACTCATTCCACGTCTAACATGAGTTTAAGGGTGAGGGAGATTAACTAGGAAAGCAATAAATAACAATTAAATAAATAAATAAACAAAGTAAATGCTGCAATGATGAAGTAATCTTGATCTTTATTTCTGGTCATGTGCATGTCCAAGTACGTCACACTCGAATAAAGGATGTCGTACAATTACATTCACCACACTGCAGGCATTCACTGGAAAATATTCTAACTCTGGAGGGGGAAAACTGCCAGAGTCTAGCTACAATCTAAAATAAAACTTAGAAACAAGGGAGAGCCACCTCTTATTTATAGGACTGGCAGTGGGCTGCAATATTGTGTACACGATATCGCAGTAAAGGATCCAATATCGCGTACGCGATATTGTGGTTGCCCCAACAACGTCTCATCATACCCCCACGATTGAATAAAAACTCGTCCTTGAGTTACAGTGATTACACAGTGGATAGGTATGAGATTATTAGATGGAGAAATGGGATGATGCCGCAGTGTGGGAAGAAAAAAAAATAAAGATGCAACACACAGAATATACTACAGCTACAAAAATTTAGAACTCATGTAGTTCCTGGTGGCGGTGGCTGCTCCATCTGTGCCTTCCCTTTGTCTTGTGCTCTAGGTTTTGAGGCTTGATGACACTGAACTATGGCCTGGAGCTTCTCCTCTTCGGTCCGAGGGTCTTGTGCCATCCATGCTAATGTTCCAACGTTTGACGGAGTCGACATTTCCCATGGACAGGGTAGTTGCGGAAACAATTGGTTGGCCTTGACGTACCAAGTCGCGAACACCTGTCGTTCCTCCTCATAGGCTCTAGCTTTATCTTTATACTCATGAAAGTCTGCTAGCCTTCAAGCCAAGTTGGTTGTGACATCTTTTTATCCCTGGTAGCTGGCTTTCACCACCTCAAGTTCAGAATTTGCAACATCTAGTTTCTCCACCAGCTTCTTGCATTATGCAAATTCTGCTTCATATTTGATGTGGGTGGTTGCTACCTACTGCTCAAGCTTTGACCTCGGGCACCCTACTGTTAACATGGCAAGATTGGCATATCTCAGGTTTGCCAAATCCATGTACTTTGTCAAGTCCTGAATTTGTAGGTCCCGGTTCTTAACTTCCACTTGGTGGGCGAGGGCATAGGTGTCCAATATGGCTCGCCAGTCAGTGTGTTGAGCACTGATAGTGTTGATTTGGGCCTTGGCCATATGGATCTCCTTTTCAAGGATCTGCTTATACATCCCCACCTGATCGCGAAAATGCTCCTTCATCTTCTCATGTCTTTTAGCCTCGTTCTACCATGTGCTTATCTCAATTGCTGACTTTTGACGAATGGTGCATACCTCCTCCATCGAGAGGGTTCAATTTTCTCTAGCTAAATGGCTTACGTCTCGGTTGACCTGGATGAATTGTTCTCGTAGTTGATGAAAGTGTTCATCGAGAACATTCTTTTGCTTTTCTATAGTAGTCAACCGAAGGTTGTCAATCGCAAGCTGTTTATTTTCTTCTTGCAAGGCATTAAGTGCCTTAAGATGCACATGAGTTTGCACCTGTGCTACGGAGGCATCCCAAACAACCTTCTCTTTTTCTTCAACCACCTTTTTATTCTCTAGGATTAACTTTGTTAGTTGCTCAGTTCTAAAGTTATCTAGCTGGTCTATGGGAACAAATTGTAGAGGGTCCTGCTGTGCTTCTTGTAAGGCCATGAGCTACTCTTGTAGTTTCTGCACTTCAACTTCAGCATGCTCGGTCCTCACTTCTGTTAAGACTAGCTTTCCCTTTGTGGAAATGAGGTTTGATTGAATTGCTGTAACATCTTGAGGGATGTCGAACAAGGAAGTCATTACTTACCCTATTTGAAGCAATCGATCAAGCACATCCTCATGTTCTGTAGAAGTCATTGAGGTTCCGGCTAAGGTTTGAGCATCTCATGTTCCTGTGAAATCTACCGGTGGCACAACAGGTACGTTGAAGGATTCCTTGATGTGATCTGTGACCACTTCTATAGTTCCTATGACATTCTGATGTTGCATGACCACCACAGTGGCCCCTTCACCAGTCTCTAACTACACCTGGAAAGATGCCACGTTTCCTGAGATCTGTTGTGACAATTTACTTTTCCTTCCTCATGTGTGAATGGATACTTCCCCCCTTGTGTGATCCAACAAAACTGTAGGCTGAATGGCATGATTGATGATGCAAAAGAGGTTTGCGTCATCATGACTTCCCCAATTGACCATCTCAGCGATGGCCCTAAGATGGCTCATCGATGGTCTATAGTCTTGCAGTGGTGGCAGTTGATCCTGGCCTGTGCTAGGCTCTGCTTCTTGTTGTTGGCTAGGACTTGTGGTTGGAGGTCGACTGGGTTTGGCAAGTTGAGTTACAGTTGGCCTAGCCATCTGTTCTTCTTCTTCTTCTGGTCCCAGCTCTTTGCCAGTGCTTTTTCTGGGAGCTGGCACTTTAAGCAATTCAGCATATGAAGCAATCTGGGCCTTTCAGAGGACATCATTAGTATATCCCTGGATACTAGCATGTCGTAAAAGCTTTATGATAAGACAAGGGAAAGTCAGTGCCATCTTCCCTATCTTTTGTTCTTCGAACAGCCTCAGGATCTTTGTCAAATATAGATGGGGTAGGTTAGCGTTAACATTTCCCATCAACACTGCACATCCTCTAGTCGCATACGTTGATATTATTTTGAGGCCCTTTGTGGGGAAGAGGTGATATGTTCCAATTTTGAGGTAAACCCTCTCTTCTGTCATCAACTCACCAAATGCTTTATCCCTACCATAAGCCTTCTCCAACCACTCCTTTCGCACATCGGGGTCTGAATTGGTGGATAACCGAGCAACCTTGGGCTCTGTATTTGGAAGGTTTAACACTTCTGAAATGGCCTACGCAGAGAAGTCAGCTGTCACATGACAAATATTTACAGTGGTGCCTTGCTCCCTATTGTGCCAAAATTGGTACGTCTCTCCTAAGTACTAGGAACTGCTTTCAGAGAGGGTAGGCCATAATGGGGATCCTTTGAGGTGATTCCTAATAACCTCAGGAGTGAACTCTGCCAAGGATTCAAAGTTCAATTTCACAATCACCGTAGTGAATGTGGACTTCTCGTGGATGGCCTGAACACAATCTTGGGACAATGTGAGCTATTGTCCTTGTTCAGGCGCTACAACAGTTCCTCCTTTTGCCTGCCCAGACTGTCTGGTAGGAGGTTCATCTTGATGAATGTTGAATGATTACTCCTCCTATTCTGCATGTTGTCTAGCAAGTCTTTGTCTTCCACCTCTCCGAGCTCGTTTGCTTCCACCTTGGGTAGGACCCTCCTGTTGTCCACGTTTCAGGGCCATCTGCAATCACACAGGCCAAGCGTTAATAAGGTTGTTTTTGAAGTTAAGTTATACCTTACTGCTTGCCTTAATTAACGATCTTATGTTATCACGTGTTATAGTGCCTGAAAGTTTGTAATAATGAGTCTTGTGACTTAGGTGTTTTCCATTTTAGTTTCTCGGTATACCTAGGGATTAAATGATTTTTAGGCACAATTATACCAAGTGTTATAGTTAATTATCCTAGCTAATGTCCTTTGGGCAATGATAAATTTCAAAAAAGTTAGGCACTTTTCGGCAAGTGTCCCTCCCCACGACTAAGCTGAACACTTCGGGTTCAAGTAGGTTCAAACGGAATTAAAATCGGAGTACCAGCGAGCGAAATATAGTGAGAAAAGCAAGGGTCACTCAATCGCAATTCGCAGAGAAAACTTTGAAAAACTCCCCCACGTGAATGG
>MNCI01014001.1:516591-539510 GCA_015680685.1 Gnetum montanum
AGCTGTCAACCACTGGGTGTTCTCTTGTTGTGTGGTTACTACATATAGGCACTTTTATATGTTAACTTCCTAGGCACACCGGTTGCATGTAGGAGATGTTGAGCACTCATGTACGCTATCATCCTCTGTATCACTGTATGTGATGCATGAAACCTTCTTCTTCTCGATCTTTCCATAAGTGTTTTTCTTATATATTTCCAAGGAAAGATTGTGGATTCCTAGGCATGCGTTCACGATACTCAGCCATGTCCTTCCCATTATTATTGGGAAGTCCCCTTTGTCATTGTTGACTTGTATCACTAGGAAATCAGCTAGATATGACCAACCACTCACAGTGGTAATGATGTCCTCCACCAGTCCTAAAGGGACAGTGATGGATTGGTTGGCTAGCTCTAGTCGAATATTACTCTTCCTTAGTGGAGGAAGGTTCTAGGCTTTGTACATCTTCTATAATATTAAGTTGGCTCTGGAACCTGAGTCCAGAAGAGCTTTACATGGTTCATTCCTAGTGACTCGGAGGTAGATTAGAGGACTTCCAGGATCAGAGAATTTCTTGGGAAGGTGGCCCACCTTGATCCAGTCGGTGATGTTATGTGTTAACATAACCATGTGTGTTGAGATCTGTTTTTGGTTTGAAGGAGGTCCCAAAACTTTATTTGGTATGGAGGTGTTAAGATGTTCAACCGCTTGTGATGGTGAGGGCTTAGTTGGATTGTTGGTTCTGAAGAAGGATCTTTTCGACATAAGATTGTCAGAACCAATTGTGGTTTGAGGATTCAAAGCCCTCATGACATTGGATTGTTGTGGTTGAGTGGGGAATATGCCTTGGATTGTTGGAGTGGTTGATAGTGGAGTTATCAGTGTAAGAGTTGCGGGTGGATTTGGAGGATGGTATGCATGTGGTGTGTCTCTTCCAGGAGAAGGAGTCCTATAATACTCCCAAGCTTGGTAGTGACATTGTGGGGTCATGTGACCAATAGAGTCACTTGGAGAGATTGGTTGCTGCACGTAGTAGCCATATGGATCCGGTTGTCGGTAAGGGTATTGTTGCCTTGGCGGTGGCATCCCCCATGACTATGGATATTGCCACTGCTGGTGTTGTTCAATAGGTTGTGGTGGACTCCCACTTGGTTAATACATTAACGATTGGTGGAACTGCCTTGGGTTACCTTGGGGATAAGGTAACCAACGGGGTGCTTGCTGTTTGTTAAGTCTTGGGTTGAGTGCACACACCCCAGACTCTTGCAGATGTGAGATTATCGGGCAACATCCTTTAGGATGGTCATATTGGTAGATCTCACATCCACCATAATCATCTATATTGGAATCCACAACTTCGTTGATGATAGTCATTTTTCCCTTACCCTTGTTACATGCATGGTTTGAATCTCTCATCTTTTTCTTAGCATGGTCACTACTTCACTCCTTAGACTCCTCTACGATTTTTAAAATAGTTTCAAATCTACTATCTAAGGAGTTCCACATTTGATCTACCTTAGTCGATACTTCTGTTGTTAATTTCTGAAGTGGCAAGGTTTTCCTACTCACCAACTCTTCAAGTGGTGACTCATCCTCCTCCTCAAAGAATCTTACTCCCCTCTTTCGAAGGGAAGGATCATGGTTATACTCTTTCACGTTTTCTTTCTTATGTAGCTCTCCTTCTTCCTTAGCTACTTACTCCAACAATCTATGAACCTCATGGCATCTAAGTTTAGATAATCTTCCTTGGGCATATGTCCCAAGGGTTCTCCTGGTTTCATGCCTTAGCCCATCTACGAGATGGTGTAGTTGATCTTGTTGTGCATAACTATGGCCCAGGCAATGATGTAGTAATGCATAATATCGGCCCATGGTAGCATCCAAGGATTCATGAGTTCCCTGCTTCCATCCTTGCATCTATTTTCGTAAGTTGGACACTCAGGAGTACGTTTGATATTTATCATTAAACAGTTCTAGCATCGTACTCCACCTCCTAATGGTTTCCATTTCTAAGTACCAGTACCAGCTTTCCACTTCTTTTATGAGTGTCAATGTTCTGCAAGGTGCAGGCATCATGAAATGCCTGTAAGTGATTCTACAGATCAGCGTTGTATCCCCCCTCATGGGATATTATTCATGTCTAGTCTCTTGATCCAGGTATCTTTTTGGTGCCTTGTAGGTATTCTAATGGCCTCCATAATGTCTAACATGCTTCAGGTTGCAAGTAGGGGATCGTTATGGTCGTCTCTCTCATGGGGTCTATGATGTCTACGTGGTTCCCTACTTTCCCTTCTTCCATGCCTTGATTCCCTAGAGTGCCCTCATCCTTGCTCTTGACTCTCTCGTCGAGGTTTCTCATTTTGCTTACCCTTATCCTCACGATGAGGTTCCTTATGACTGCATCCCAATGTTGAAGGAGAGGGTGAATGTTGCGATGAAGGGGAAGAGGAAGGAGAACCATCACCATGATGATGTTTCCTACCTTTCCTTTGGTGATCTCGACCCCAATCGTGATGATGATTAGAATGATTGCCTTTATCTTGTGTTTGTGTTCCCTCATTGAACACTTGGTGTTTGTGGGAATTAGAACCAGGGTTGTGAATCATGGAGCGAAGGTTCTGATACATGACCTCCTCACTATCGTTAGGACGAGGAAAATCATTTTGTGGAGAACCTATTGAAATAGGTTCACCACCCTTAATTTCTCTTAATATGGACGAAGTATTATGTGGTCCTTTTCCCTTCAATGATGTGTGATAACTCTCCTGTTGCTGGTCTCGTTGACGTTGCGCTTCTGTGGAATGGTAGTCCCTTACATTGTAATCGAGCGCAATGTACTCAACGTATAATTGTGACATGCTAATTCGTGTAAGGGCACGAAGGAATATGTTAGGGGCAGCTCTATTTGGAGGCAACTCTATGTTATCCTCCAAGTCTCTCCAACATAGTTGTTCATCTTGATGGAAGACAAAGGTAAAGTCGGGTCTATATTCATTGTGATGAATATATACCACACTGAATTGTTGAGGAACTAGTGGTTCTTGGTTATGTATGTTGTGCCGCCAACTGTCTCTAGTGTTGGTCCTAGGCGGTGAAGTGCTTTTTTGTGGAGAAGAAGACATTTTTATCTTACTCGGTGTGCTGTTACCGTTATGTTATATTTTCATTTGATCAACCCTAAGGGTTTGTTTTAGCTCCCAATGATGTAAATGATTTCCTATGTTCTATGTAGTGCACAAAAAACTAAGTCTCCGCCAATGATGAGTGGTGAGGTACCCCTACACTCAACCATACGAATACAAGCGTTACACACACGATCCAGTCGAACTCCAAGGACTAAGTGCTTACGTGCCTTATGGAACACTTAAGGTTAATCAATCGTTGTCTTCCCAAACTTACTTGTATTGTCACGGTTGTATGGTTAAGTAAGTCTAAGGTATATGATTTGTATAACTTTTATCTTTTTATCGCCTATGCTAAAAGAGGAAGGGGTGAAGAGACTAAGTAACTAACTTTCACTAACTAAGCTTTAATCATCCTAGCATCAGTATCCATTCCCACTTACCGTACACACCCTAAACCAGTGCAATGCTACTAGGATTACCAAATGCTATTCGTTACTGGGTTACCAAGTGTAGCACATGTGCCCAAAGTGGTCGTACTGAATGCACTTAAATAGGAGTTGAGGGTTAAGAGAGATTAATTATCTAAGAAAGCACTTAAGAATTTAACATTAATTAAATCCTAATTAGCTTAGTCCATGCACTACAAGGTTTATAAGAAATTTCAACTTTATTTCCATACACAAATGTGTGCTTAGGTACAATTTGCTCGAATAAAGATCCGTTCACTTTGAGACTCCTACTGCGGGCACATGAAAATTATTCTATCTCTGGAATGGTAAAACTGCTAGAGTTTCGCTAAGGGTCTAGATCTAGATAGAGAAACAAGGGAAGACTACCTCTTATTTATAGACAAGGTGACGGGCTGCGATATCACGTATGCAATATCGTAGGGAATGACACGATATTGCATATGCGATATCGCAGCCTATGCGATATCGCATCCCATCACTCATTATTATTAGCAGAATTCATTGATTTAGAGATAGTTTTTAAGGTCCTTAATATTGGTATTTTCAATCATTGTCATGATTTATTAATTATTCAAAAGTGGACTTTCTCATTTAATCCAACATCTCTTAAGTTTCAAAGGATTTCTTGTTTTTTTTAATTGCTGAATATTTCATTGATTTTTAAAAATTTGAAATGGATATTATCTCTTGAATTATGCTAATTAAATATTTTAAAACCCTAGCTACAACAAGTGGTCTTTATAGAACTTGATATATGATTGAGGTATATCTTAATTCACTTTAGTGAGAAATTCTTCTATGTGCTAGTGGAATTGGTTTTGTGTAGAATCTTATTTATTATATTCTTCCAAAGTCATGTCACTATTATCATCGAGAGAGTCATATGTTGGATTCATGTTCTTTTATGCTATAAAAGAAGGTTATGTAGGCATGTTAGCAATAAGCTACTACAAACACTACTAAGGTTTCTTGTACAAATATTATATGTCCTACTAACATTTTTCCTACACATGCAATATTTATTTTGGTAATATTTCAATAGTTAGCCTACCTTTTTCTTTTATTACTATTCAATAAATTCTATTCAATAAAATATACTTTTGAGGATGGTTCTAGGTAAATAAATTTTAAAGAAATCTTTATTAACTAAGAAGAAAATAATATTTATTCGTAAGGTCTCAGAGAAACCTATTATTGATTTAGATAGTATCCAAATGGTTCTTCATAATAAAAAATATGGAGGAAGTCTATCTATTAGTAATTATATGTCAAATCTTTAGAATGGACAACATGTTCAAGATATTTTAACTGCTAATAGTTCATTTGTAGCTATTAGTCAAGATATGTAGTAATATATTTTAATAATTTTGATTTTATTAATACAATAAAAGCCCCATCCCCCTCCATCTAATGTTAATATTTTTATGGAATGTTTGATTTCGGATCCTAGAGAGAAGGTTTTTCAAACTTAGTTATAAAGGTCTTTTCTTTTTTTGATTTAGAGTTTCTTCTTTTTATAGTACTTCTCTACTTTTGTTCTCTAAATTTTTAAATATATATATATATATTGAGATCTGACATATCAAAAATATATCCTTGAATTATACAAAAATGGATTAGAATTTATTATAAAGTTTGTGGAAGTAACATAAAGCAACTAACTAACATTACAAAAACTTAAGTTTCATATTATAAAAAATTATTTGAGTGGAATTCATTACAAAAAATGATTGGAAAAACATAAAAATTTACAAATATTTATATAAAATCTTCAACAATTCACTAATGATGAGTCTTCATGTTATTCCTCATAGTGGTGTTCCTTTTAGTCTCAATTGATCCATCAGCTTTTTACCATTGATGATAAATTTGTAAAGGATGATAGATGAGTCATGTTTCGATTGACTACATCAATGTAGTAGTGCCAATGCATCAATGTTGACATAGGGTCCACTACATTGACACATCACTATTAATACAAAGATAATAAATGACTATATAAATGCATGCACCAATCATATTTAGGTCACCATTTTGGTCATAGTTTAGCGAAGCTCTTGCAGTTCACTTTCATGAAAGTTAGAATTTATCATCAAGCGCTTGTAGTGTGAACTTAAGTTGATTTTTCAAAATCTTATTTGCATGATTATGTACCTAGATACATTTTTAGGAGCAATAATAAGATTGAGATCTATTTATCTTCATTGCAATGCTTAGCATAGTTTAATGATTTAATTAATTGCAATTTAATTTCTTATTGTACATAGCATAATATTTACCTTTTCATATGTGTAAATGATTTGCCAAAATAAACGCCACTAGTTTCAAGCATAATGTATTACTATTTGGTAATCTAGAAGTGACATTGCTTGGTACAGTTAGTAGCATGTTGTTTAGTAATCTTAGTAGTGGTTACACTAGTTTAGGATATGTACGATAAACTGGAATTAAATACTCATCACCTTAGACTATACTAGGACTTAACTTTTGTAATTAGATTAGTTTAGATAAGATTAATACTTTAATAATTTTTAATAATATTTTAATATAGCCACAACAATATCAATATCATACATCTTAATCAATCTTAATAATACATATTAGGCTACATACGTATGATTGAAAAGATAGTGACTAGTGATCAACAACCTAGCTATCTAGATAACCATATTAGTCTAGTCTATGGAATTTGATTAGATTGTACATTAACACTTATGATCTATGTGATTGAATGTAGGGTCTACGTTTTTGCTCATCATTGGCACTATTGCTAAGAATCACTAGTAATATAGATAGTTGGAATTATACAAGAATCACCGTTAAAGCCTAAAGGATTTATTTCATAAAAATAATATTATTTTATTCCCACACACAAAGTAATTAGAAAGATGTATTATTCTTGCAAGGTTGATTTTCCAACTATCAATGATTCTACAAGGAGATGTGACAGAATAGTCAAGCATAGGAATGATATGCCCCAACAAGTTAAAGTTTTCTACTAACATCTAGATCCTTATTATCTAGATTTTACTTTCATCCATTACTTAGATGATCAATTGTAATGGAGGTACTTAGAAGACACCATCATGCTATCACCTAATCATTTAATTCTATTGATGCTTATGAAAACATTGATGAAATTGGGACTTAAATTAGCTTCTAGTGATTACAAGATGGTCGATGAGATGTCTGGGTCCCACTAGTTCACTAAACCCTAATTGTGAAAAGAGAATTTTATAAAAGCATGTTATGAAGATGCTAAGAAAAATGGGGTTACCATTCCACTAACATTACAATTTGAAAATAAAATGCTAATTATTAATATGGCAGATTGCATCACCAAAATCCTTCACCATTTGCTACAAATGATATGAAAAATCCATTGTTACCTTCAATCATATATAGTAACCAAGGAAAAGGGAGAACAAGACCCAGTATAAGGAGGACTTCTAGGCTTAGGTCTTTTGGTAGGTAAATAACAAAAGGTGTCATGAGAGGAAAGTTAGTCAACACAAATTTCCTAGTTTACCATCATTCTCATCATTTTCATTAAGCTTTAACAAGGATGAATGTGGTTAAGAAAGAAGAAGTAATATCAAGCAACCTAGGGAATATGATTGAAGATACCATCATTGAGTTGGAGAAAGAGATGGTATATAGGACCAATAAATATGATATAGAGTTAAAAGAAGGGATAATAAGCATCACAAAATGGGGCATGATCATAAAAAGAACATGAGAATAGAGATGATTATGATGAACCCTTGCTTACTACCTATGATGAGTCCCAATATCAGACTCTCGATATCAGATCCTAAATATCAGATAAGAAATATCAGAGATGCAATGTCGGAACCTGTCTCATTTCCTATAAATATGAGACAAGGGAACTTGGTTTGGCATTAGTTTTTTAGTCCCTTAGCTAAACTCTTGCAGTTTTTCCATTCTAGAGTTAGAATTATTTTTGAGTGCCGCAATAGGAGTCATAGAGTGAATGGATCTTTATTCGAGCATTGTGTACCTGAGCACACCTTGTGACTGGAAATAATTTGCAACATTTAGAATAGCTTAATTCTTGCATTTCATGTTATTTATTGTTATTTGATGCTTTCAATAGTTAATTACTGTTATTTTTATTGAATTATTAATTATCAATTACCAACAAATTAGCACACCGACCATTTCAAGCATACGTGGAACACTTGGTAACGCAGTAATGATTAGCATTTGGTAATCCCAGTAATGTTACACTGGTTCAGGATGTGTCTGGAAAGTGGGAACAGATGCTGGTGTTAGGATTTGATTCAAATTAGAGTGACAAAGACCCATTAGTTAATTAAATCTTTTCATTACACACATTTGAGTTTACTTAACCATACAATTATGCCTTGAGTTTACACACACTTGAGAAAATATAAAAAAACATAAAAATCATATACCTTGAGTTTACTTAACCATACAATTATGCCTTACAAGTAAGCTTGGGAAGGAAATGACTGCATAACTCATCCTTGTTCTGTGCAAGTGCATAAGCACTTAATCCTTGGAATTCGAATAGATCGTGCGTGAATGCTTGTATTTGTATGGTTGGGCATAGGGGTACCTCGTCGCTCATCATTGGTGCCGTTGTCGAGGATTTTGTTGTTTATGCGTTGATTAGAACTTAGGAAATCCTTCCATCGTTGGAAAAAACCCTTAGAGTAACTATCCTACAATCACTGGAAAAGGGTATCACACACTAAATAATCAATCATGTCTCCTTCTTCTTATGAGAGTGCTTCATCGACTAGGTCCGACACCATGAACAATCAGAGGCAAGGTGCACATGATGATCTGCTAGTATGCCAACAGTTTCACATGGTATATGCTCATCTTGATGAGTATGTACCATATTTTACCTTTATCCTCCACCAAGATGAACAACTATGATGGTGTGATTTAAAAGGTAACATAGTGTTACCTCTCGATCGCTCGATCCTAAGCATGCTTCTTCGTGCTCTCACACGAATTGGTATGTAGCACTTATAATTAGAGTGCGTTGTGCATGAGCAAGATTCAAGAGATTATCGATCCATAGAGGCACAACACTAGAGAGATCTACAACAGGAGAGACATTACAAATCCATGAAGGGGAAGTGGTCTCAGGATGTCCCGTATGTCCTAAGTGAAAATGAGGGTGGTGAACCTGTCTTGGGAGGTTTTCCACAAAATGATGTTCCTATCGTTGACTTCAGTCAAGGAGTTGTGTATCAGAATCTTCACTCAACTATTCATAACCTAGGTTCTGGTACCAACAAATACAAAGGGTCCAAAAAAGGAACATAAACACATGACAACGATGGATATTCTAATCGTAATTTTGACCAAGGCTACGACCACCATGCAGCCATGGTGCTGGTCCTCCTTCCTCTTCACCTCCATCATCTTCTTCTCCCTCTTCTTTAGGATCTGAATACAGTTGCAAAGGGAAAGATCATGAGAAAAATGATAAGCAAAATAGAAATCACCAACCAAATAGTCGAGAAAGGAGATGAGGGTATTCTAGAGAGACACATCACAAAAGAAGGGAGAGTAGAGAACAACATAGGCATCATAGATGCCATAGACAATATGATCACGATGAACCCCTAATCGCCACCTAAAGTATGTTAGATATAACAGAGGCTGTTAGGATTCTAACAAGGCATTAGAGAGATAGTAGGATCAAAATACTAGACATGAATAACATCCCACAATTTGAAGGGGGATATAATGCTGATCCTCAAAATCATTTACTAGCATTCCATGATGCATGTACCTTGCAAAATCTAGAAAATGAGTGGCAAAAGCTAAAGTTATTTCCACGGATACTGATCAAGGAAGTGGAAAGCTGGTATTAGTTCTTAGAACTAGAATCCATTTATTAATGGAGTACCATGTTGGAGTTATTCAACAATAAGTATCATACGTACTCCTGAGTGTCCAACTTGCGTAAGCAAATCCAAGGATGGAAACAAGGAGGACACAAACCCTTGGATGTTGCCATGGGTCAATACTATTTATTGTTACATTGTTGCCTTGGCCATGGTTACTTGCAAAAGGAACAACTACGTCATCTCGTAGATGGGCTTAGGTATGAAACGTGAAGAATCCTTGGGACTTATGCCCAAGGAAGGCTATCCAAGCTCAGAGCTCATCAAATACAAAGATTGTTGGGGCAAGTTGCCAAGGAGGAAGGTGAGTTGAGGAAAAGAGAAAGTGTGGAGGAGTACAATAGAGATCCTTCCCTCCAAAAGAAGGAAATTAGATTTTGTGAAGATGAAGAAGAGTCACCACTTGAAGAGATGGTGAATAGAAAGACTTTGCCCATTCAAAAATTTACATAAGAAGTATCAGAAAAGGTTGATCAAATGTGGAACACCTTAGACAAAAAATTTCAAAATGTCCTAAAAATAATAGAGGAGTCTAGAGAACCATGTAGTGACCAAGAGAGGAGGAAAAAGAAAGAAGTTGAGTATACACATAACAAAGGTAAGGGTAAGGTTGTCGTTATTAAAGAGGTTGTGGATTCAGACATAGATAATGATGACAGATGTGAGATTTGCCAATATGACCATTCTAAGGGATGTTACCCAGTGGTGTCATATCTACAAGAGTTTGGGGTGTATGTACTAAACCCACAATTAAACAGATGACAAACACCCAAAAGGTTACCTTATCCTCAAGGTAACCCAAGGCAGTTCCACCAACCCTTGACATATTATCTGAGTGGAGCTCCACCACAACTGAATGAATAGTATCAATAGTGGAAACACCCATAATCATGGGGAATGCCACCACCATGTGAATAGTATCCTTACCATCAACCTAACCCATATGGGTATTATGTTCAATAGTCGATCTCTCCACGTGACTCTACTAGTCATGTTACTCTTCAACCTCACTACCAGACCCCCGAGTACTATAGAACTTCTTCTTCAGTGATGCTCTACATACGTACTATCCTTCTCATCTATTTGCATCTCTTCCATCCTCAACTCCATTACCACCTGCTCCAACTATGTAGGGTGAGCTTCCTACCTAGTCTCAACAACGTAATGCTACAAGGGCTGTCAATCCTCAACTTACTGTTGGTTTGGACAACCGATCAAAGAAGAGACCCTTCTTTAGAACCAACACTCCAACCAAGTCCTTACAACCACAAGCAGCTAATTGTCCAAATGCCTCACCATCGTTCGAATCTTTGGAGATTCCTTTGAACCAAAAGTTGCACTCAATGCATACTATTATGTTAACCCATGCCATCACTGATTGAATTAAAGCTGGCCATCTTCATAGGAAATTCTTTGATCCTAGAAGTCCTCTTATATATTTGTAAATTGGTAGAAATGAGCCTTGCAAAGCTCTTTTGGATTTAGATTTTGGTGTTAACTTAATCTCTCAAGAAATGCACAAAGCCTAGAACTTGCCTCCACTAAAAAAGAGTAACATTCATTTAAAGTTGGCCAACCATCATTGTTTCATTGGGACTAGTGGAGGACACTGTCACCACTTTTTGTGGGTGGTCGTATCTAGTCGATTTCCTAGTGATCCAAGTCAATGACTATAAGGGGGACTTCCCAATCATAATGGGAAGAGCATGGCTAAGATCGATTGATGCACACATAGGAATACATGATCTTTCCCTAAAGATATAAAAAAATGCATTTGGGAAGATCAAGAAGAAGAAAGTTCCATGCATCGCATATAGTGACACAGGGTGCAACTACGTGCAGAAGTCCTATTTTGTACAATGCTTAACATTGCCTGCATATAACCAGTGTGCACAAGTAACTGATATACAAAGATGCCTATATGCAGTAGCCACAAGAAAGGAAGGCATCCAATGGTTGATAGTTGACTAAGAGAGCAATTCAAATTTATGCATGGAACCAACTGAGAGCTTGACTTGTGCCTATATCGATAGCATAGATGCATTAGAGAAAGTCCACCAACAACTTCAAAGTACTGACATTGAGAATATCAACTGGGAGAGGTTGGAAATCTTTGACGAGTTTAATCAAGAGTCCCTTGAATTAAAATCGTTGCCCATCGGTATGGAGTATACATTTCTCAAGAATGGAAAATTAGTAATCATTAATGCTAAGCTTGCTCCTCAACAAAAAGAAAGACTGCTGAAGATGATAAAAAAATGGTCGAAAGCCTTTGCTTGGTCATATCTTGAATTAACTAGAATAGATCCTAGGATATGCCAACATAGAATCTACACTAACCCCTCTATAAAGCCTCGATGACAACTGTAAAGATGACTGAATCCAAAGCTTAAGCAAGTAGTTAAAGTAGAAATTGAACAACTTCTAAAGGTTGGGTTCATCTACCCCATTATTGATAGTTAATGGGTTAGTCCATTAGTCATTGTGCCTAAAAAAGATGGTAAATGGAGGGTGTATATAGACTTTAGGCTATTAAACATGGCAACATTTAAAGACCATTTCCCATTATTATTCGTTGACCAAGTTTTAGATACCATTGCAGGGCATTGTTATTATAGTTTTCTGGATGGATACAATGGGTACAATCAAATCCAGATAGCACTAGAGGACCAAGCCAAAGCTACATTCATGAGTCCTTGGGGGACATTTGCATATAGGCAGATGTCGTTTGGCTTGTGCAACGCTCCTAAAACATTTCAACGTTTGGTTCTTAGTATATTTTAGTAGTAAATAGGAAATGGTGTGGAGGTTTTTATGGACGATTTCTCCACCTACGGAGCAGACTTTGAATAACCATTGGACCGATTAGAGCAAGTACTGAAATGATGTGTTGAAATCAACCTAAGGCTCAATTGGTAGAAAAGCCATTTCATGGTCCAAGAGGGCATTGTATTAGGGCATAAAATTACATAAATAGGGATGGAGGTAGATCTTGAAAAGATTAAAGTCATCCAAGGAATCACTCATCAACCTCAAACTATAAAAGATGTCTAATCATTCCTTGGACATTCTGGCTATTATAGACGCTTCATCAAAAACTTTTCAAAGATTGCAAAACCATTGGTAGAATTAATGAAGAAGGATGTACTCTTTAAATGGACTAAGGAATGTGAGCTAGCTTTCCAAAAATTGAAGCAGAAGCTCATAGAAACACCCATTCCACAAGCTCTTGATTGGTCTAGACCATTCCATATAATGACTGATGTGTCCAATTTTTCTTTAGGATCATACTTACACAATTAGATGATCAAAAATGTCCCTATTACATTCATTGTGCAAGTCAGAGTATTGCTGGTGCACAACTCAACTGTACCACAAGAGAAAAAGAGTTAATGGTTGTGGTGTTTACACTAGAAAAATTTAGGTACTATGTATTAGGCTATAAGATATTTGTACATACAGATCATAGTGTGATTCAGTTCCTGGGAAATCTTGCAACAGTGAGCCATCGCATCATACGATGGCTCATAATCTTTCAAGAGTTTGATCTTACGATGGTCAATCGCAAAGGCACCAAGAATGTTGTTGCTAATCATTTATCTCAGTTGCGATGGGATAACAAAGAGGACGAACATCCACTTTTTGATCACTTCCATGATGAACTTTTCTTTGCAGGTGCAATAAATAAGCAACATTCTTACTTATCTCCTCACACAAGAAACACCACAAGGTTTGGACATTAGAAAGAAACAACAATTTCTCTACTGAGTCAAAAATTTCATAGAAATCAATGGACACCTTTACAAGGTGTGTTCCGATGACTTGGTTCAATGGTATGTTGTTGACGTAGATCAATTGTGAGTTCTCCAAGATGCTCATGAGGGTCCTTGTGGGGGTCATTACGCTGGGAGACAAAAAACCATTAAAATCTTGCTTGCAGGATATTATTGGCCTACATTATTTCGGGATGTCCATCATTTTGTCCAATCTTGTGAGCTCTACCAATGCGATGGGGGAATGATTGCTAGAATGGAGGGTCCACAACAATGGATTCAACTCTTAGAACCCTTCGACATATGGGGTATTGATTTTATGCGACCTATTACACCAATGTCCAATGGAAAAACATACATTATTGTTGCTATTGGCTATTTTACAAAATGGGTGGAAACAGTCGCTGTTACTGATTATACATCATCTACCATTGCATGATTTGTTCAACAACAAATCATAAATAGGTTTGGCATACCTCATGCACTTATTTCTGATAATGGTACACATTTTACAGGTGCGACTTTTCAGAAGTTGATGTAACGCTTAAAAGTTGAGCATAAACTAACTACACCATATCATCCTCAAGCGAATGGTTAAGCCGAAGTTACTAATAGGAAAATCACAAAAATTTTGACATGAACCATTAGCAAATATAGGAGAGATTGGAGCACCAAACTAAATGATGCTCTTTGGGCCTACCGCTCTGCATGGAAACTCCCTATAGGCTATTCTCCCTATGAGTTAGTGTATGGTAAACTTCCAACACTTCCTATCCAAGTTGAGCTCTATACACTATCCATAGCATGTGACCTTAACCTTGATCTCAGTAGAAAGAATGGTTAATGAATCTTAACTTGCTAAATGAAAATTGATTAACTGCCCCATCATCCAACGAATTGCACAAGGCCTTCAACAAACAACGTCATGACCTAAAAATTAGAAAAGTCACATACTAACCAGGAGATAGGGTTCTTTATTAGAATCTTGCACATGTGCCACAACGAACTGAATTTCAAACACTATGGGAAGGACCTTATATCATTCATGAAACTTTTCCTTAAGGGGCCATGATGATTTATAAACCTGAAAGCCTAGATAAGATATTATTAGTCAACATCCAACAAAACAAACCTTTCCATGAGCCTAAAATGACCAATACTAACATTACCTTTGTTAATGGAAAACCCTACTCATTATTTCGAATCTCCTCCTTCCAACTCAGCCATGGGGGAGATGGCTACCAATGCTAACTATTTTAAGTCCTCAGTTTCTTTTTTCCTTTTTGTTTTACACATTTTTCATCTTTACTTATTTTTTTTACACCATCATTAATATTTTACTATTTATTTCTTTGTTACCTTTTTTTGGATTTATTTTCACTTGTCATATAATAAGTGTTCATGATGGTGGATTGTACTATAATAGTGTTGCTTACTAATGTTTAATTTTTACCTTTGAATTTTAATGTTGATGCTAAGATATGGTTTCTTTTGATAAAGAAGGAAATGAGTCCACATCATCCATTCATCCACTCAACTCTATGGTCTCCCTTTGTTTTGGAAATGTACTGTTCCTTTTTTCTAAGCAAACCTATTAATGAATTGGTGGCTTGATATTCTTTAAACCAAGGAAAGGTTCAAATGGATTGAAAAGGGTGTAACCTCAAGGGGATTCAACGCATTTGTGCTAGCTATTCTCTTAGGTACTTGGATGTTTTTTCATAGGTCTTTCGCCATTCTATTGTCAACTAATATTAGGAAGTTGAATGAATCAAATAAGTCTTTTCATGGTGTGGCTCTCACATAAAAAAAAAACTGGTGGGAATTCAAAGCACACCCCTTAGACACAATAAAGGAACATGGGTTACAAGCACTAGTTATGGCACTAGAAAGACATGTTACCCATGCCTGAAGGTTCCATCTAACTAAGGCCCTTCCTCACTTCATGCTTCCTTGTTCTTCTCCTTTTGGAATCGTTGTTTCTCTGTGAAAGCATTCTTGTTGCTTTAGGAGGATGGGTTGTTCAAGTGTGTTGATGCGAGGTCACTGGATGTGGTTAGTTTTAATCTAGATTTGGGCTGAATTTTATTAAGTCACCTTAACCACATACTACACAAGAGACTTTACACAACCTTAATTTCAGGATTCCATTTCATTCTCTCTTCTCTTTCCATATTGCTTTCCATATTCTACCTCATTGCCGATTTTATGATTAGTCTATATCTTGGTCAACACATTGTTATTCTTTGGTAAATTCTTGTGGGTACATTCTTAACTATTGTCTCCACATGTCATTCCTAGAGCCTACGGACTCTTTGGTTTGTGGGTTTGTCAAGGCATAACAGGCATGAGCTTACTTTGGGGAGGACCCACTAGCATTCCTTTTTGGTGTGATTATGAAGTTCTTTTCCCTTAAACATTTCTTACAATAAACCATTTCTTGTTCCACCCCATCCATGACATCCATTTTTATTTTTCTTTTATTGGCTTCACCATTGTTATTCCTCTTCTCTTCATTTTTCTTTCGTTTCCCATCTTATTGCTATCGGAGGTTCGCTCTTAGTCGTGGGGACCTATCGCAAATTTTTCCATTCCATTACTTATCTCACCCCTACACCTTGGGTAGTTATCAGTTACAAACCTCTAACCCAGTATCTACCATAACCACAACCTAGCCATTGTGCTTCATATCAAGGCAAGGTATTAACTACATTATATCTTATCTATCCTTGCTAATTCATGATTATGTTGTGTGTGTAGATGGCGATCACATGACCAATTAATTGGGATAGGGGAAAGCACTAAAGATGGACTAGAGCAAGAACATTTACGCAAGGAACAAGCTTGGTCATGTGGCCATGGATGGACAACAGTGTGCACATTTTTGACATCGACAACAACATGCCTCATTTTCCTTTCTCTCTATCTTTCTTCAAGCTATCAAATGAGGGTCTAGATGTCATCTATGTATAGTGTTCACCACAATGGTTATGAACACCAATGCTGTAATACGTTTGTCGATCTGTTCACCGGGCACTTTGAGTCTATCATTTCATGTCACCATCAGTTGTCATTCAGTCAATAATCCCATACCTTCCCAATAATTTGTAAGGAACTTGAGGATGAGTTTCATTCAGTCGTGGGGGTATGATGAGTCTCGATATCAGATACGCAATATCAAAGATGCTAAAGTGATATTGGACATGCGATGTTGGAACTTGTCTTGTTGCCTAGAAATAAGAGACAGGGGCACTTGGTTTGACATTATTTTTTTAGTCCCTTAGCTAAACTCTTATAGTTTTTCCATTCTAGAGTTAGAATTATTTCTGAGTGCCCACAGTAGGAGTCATAGAGTAAACAGATCTTTATTCGAGCATTGCGTACCTAAGCACACCTTGTGATCGAAAATAAAGATGAACTTTATGATAAACCTTGCAATATTTAGAATAGCTTAATTCTCTCATTTCATGTTATTTACTGTTATTTGATGCTTTCAATAGTTAATTACTGTTATTTTTACTAAATTATTAATTATCAATTACCAATGAATTAGCGCACTCAACAAGACCACTTCGAGCATATGTGGAACACTTGGTAACCTAGTAACGACTAGCGTTTGGTAATCCCAATAGTGTTACACTAGTTCAAGATGTGTTCGGAGAGTGGAAATGGATGCTGATGCTAGGATTTGATTCACATTAGAGTGACAAAGACCCATTAGTTAATTAAATCTTTTCATTACACAAACTTTGGAGATTAAGATAGAAAATATAAAAAAACATAAAAATCATATACCTCGAGTTTACTTAACCATACAATTATGCCTTACAAGTAAGCTTGGGAAGGTAATGACTGCATAACTCATCCCTGTTCTGTGTAAGCGCATAAGCACTTAATCCTTGGAATTTGACCGAATCGTGCGTGAATGCTTGTATTCGTATGGTTGGGTGTAGGGGTACCTCACCCCTCATCAACCTACAATATGATTAATATTAGAAAAATAATTTACATTCCCACTAGGTATTTAAGGAATATTTAGATCAAATAGCTAGACATGAAAAACACTCCTAAGTTTGAGAGAGGCTACAATGCTAATTTGTAGCACTATTTAAAACCTGCTATAATTCCTGTGCTTTGTAAAACATAAATAATGAAAGATAAAAGATAAAGCTATTTAGTAGGATACTCATCAAGGAAGTAGAGAATTAGTACTAGTCCTTAAAACTAGAATCAATTTGAACATGGACTACAATGTTATAGATCTTTAATAATAATATTAGACATACTTGAGAATATCCAATTCTAGAAAGTAGATCCAAGGATGAAGACAAAGCAATCATGAGTTCCTTGATGTAACTTTGAGAAGATATTATTCACTATTACATAGATGCTAAGACTATGGATTCTCTCAAAGGAAACAACTACATCACATCATAGATGGACTCAAAAATAAAACAAGAGAAATTTTTGGGATCTATGACCAAAGGAGACTTTCAAAGTTTACCCATCAACTTCAAAGATTGATTTGTTAACTTTATAGAGTTGAAGGCAATAATTTCTCATTTTTATTATATAATAGAAGTTTATTTTAATAAAATATAGGAGATTTCCAAATTGATAGGTAGTTGTAGTGTTATTTTAACCCCAATCCATATATATATTCAAGGCATCTCTTAGAAATTTGTATCATGCAATCATCAATATAATTTCAACAATAATTTGACAATTTCATCATTAATTCATCAATTTGTCAATATTCATTATTATTTACTCAATATTAAAGGGTGAATAGTTAGAATTAGGGATATTCACTATTTTAATCATATTTTAGTTATTTTAGAACATTTTTTAGTAATTCTAAATTTTTTAGAAATCTAAAATAGGTGGCTATATGAAGCTAAAATTTTAATTTAATCTCTATTATATGGGAGAAATTAGCTCTATAATTCAAAAGATTTTCTAAATCCTAAATTTTTACTAGAATGAATGATGGTTAATGATTAGATAATATCTTTCCTATCACACAATGATTTGATTGGATATTAGATTTATTTGAAATCTAATATCTGTAAAAATGTTTAGTTAAAATATTTGCGTTAGAAACTTAACAATGTTTGAGTTATCATTTCTTAGATTTGTACTACCAAAATTGCCATGATTTTTGATAGATTGGAAAGAACATAACATAACCTCAACTTTTGAATATTTTTTTATAGTACTTCCTTTTTTTAAATTGTAAAGAATTTCCTAATATTTCTAAAAATACAAGTTTTATTAGTTTTTTCTTTATGAATTTAAGATAACTATGCAATTCTTTCATTGCTTTATATTCATTCACTTAGAATCAGAATGCTATGTTCACTTACATAAATGAGCATAAAAGACATAGCTAGATGCTTCATCTTCTTCGATGGATCTTAAGATTTTAGCCTATGGACAAGAATGGTCCTTGAACATAATGCTTGTTGGGAAATAGTTAAAATATGTTTTGAATTCATCCATGATTTTGATGATTTCATTGGATTACAAATCAAAGAATATGAAATAAAGAAGAAGGATAACAATTTGGTTCTCATGATGCTATTGGCTAGTATCTCATAGGTTATTTCTAGCAAATATAGTCTTCATACAATTACCAAAGAAGTATGGGATACTCTTCAATTAGCATATAAAGGAAGCTTGAAAAATCAACGATTGTAGCAATTAATCTACAAACAAAAATTTGATATTCTAGAAATTGGAAGAAATGAAAGTGTTAAAGACTTCTTTATTAGAATGTATGAGAGCTTAGAAAAAATAGATAAATATGGCTATAGATAGGCCAATAGACAAAAGGTTCATAAATTTGTTTAAGTTCTCTACGTAGATCTAAGATTTGAAAACATGATGAAAAAAATTACCTTTTCAAAGAACTTTAACATGCTTAGTATCCATGAATTAGTTCCTTAAGTTAGAACCCTACAAATTATGAAGAATAATAAATAATTTAGTGAAGATAATAAGGCCTACATAATTAGCCAAAGAGGAAGAAATAGGCAATGAAGATTGAGAGGAAGAGAAATATTCAATTATCAAAATAGAGATCAAGAAACAAACTTAGAAGAAAATGGTGGTCAAAATACAAGAGAAATAGGAAGAGGTTTAGCTAGAGGAAGAGGTAGATGGAATCAATCTAGAAGACAAAGATGACTATTTACTAATTTGAGTCATACTTGAGGCATTATTATATTCTTTTATATTTTTTCTAAAACTAATGAATTATAAATGGAGGTTTAAGTTATTAAATAAATGATATTTAAGAAAATAAATGAAATAATATTATTATCTTCACTATAATAGTCTAAATATGCTAATGAGAGCAGATTTCAACTTATACACTAGTTGATTTCTATATACTAGGTTGTAAGTTTAATTCATGCTTAAGGCATCGTTTCTTTATATCTATGTTTTACGAGAATATGAAGTTAACTATATAGCTTTTAGGAGTATGTATAGTTAAGTTTCGATTTCAACAATTTCTTTACAATTTTTTTTGAAAGGAGGATATGTTAAAACCAAGACAATGAGGTTTTAATTAATCTAGTACTTAAGACTTTTGATTTGAAAGCTTGAAGTTGAGTTCCATTGTAGTGGGCAATGCTCAATTATAAAGTTCTAATTTGATTATATGTCTTATAGGTAAATATTATTTAGAAAAAATGTGTGTATTGTCACACCCCTACCCCATGACTACAAGTATACCCAAGACATATAGCCAACATGATAATTTAGAGAAATTGTAGAGAAATATAATGATGCCTTAAGTATAACTCAAATTGGGAACTTTTTACCTACCAAGACAATGAGCTAACCACTTGAGCCACCTATAATTAGTAATAGCTTTACAATACTCTAAACATGCTAATAACAAGTTAGCTTTAAAATGAGGTGTTAGTTTAGTGGTAAGACTCTTGATTTGAAAAACTCTATGTTATGGATTCGATTGAGAAGGATAATATTGAATTATAACATTTTAATTTGCTAATATGTCTTTGGGATAAATATTTATTTTTTAAAAAAATTGTTGATGTTTCAATATCATGATTCCTTGCACACCCCTTTGTCCATCTCCTAATAACTTAGGTTAATTGGCATGAGGGATGTTGGCTCTCAAAAGTAAAACTATATCATGAATGAAAAATAGAGTAATTGGAAAGCTTTTACTTTGCGAACATTGGAAAAAGGTGCATTAAAATTATTTTATTTTATTGATTTTTGTTAATGCGCCATAGCCTAAGTTATTAAAGCACGTGGTATATGGTAATCCAAACAATAAGTTCAAGTCCAAGGAAATTATGTTGAAATACTGTTACCTTTTGTTAAATTAAATGGACGGGGAGGAATCGTTGGAGTAGATAATAACAAATAATAATAAAGCTCATCTTCTGAACATGGACGGGAGGGAATCCTGAAATATGGTGGGAAAGTGTGAAGTGGGGTTGACCACATCCAGGAAAGTGTGGAAGTTGGGTTGATCAGATCTGGAATGCATTGGTAGATCAACCGTTTGGCGCGCTCATTGTTGGCGCTGACCCTGACGTTGCCGCCGGCGAGCGCCATGTTTGGAGCTGCTTTCGACTCAGCAGACGCTGCTGCCGGACTCCCACGAAGGCATCGAGGGCGACGTCACGGAAGAGGAGCTCATGGTGCATCTGCTCAAGAACGTGGCATCCGTGATCTCCCAAAACTTGGAAGGCGAGCTAAGAGAGCGGTTAAGCCGCTGGGCATATATGGGATTCCCATTGGAACAGTGTGCTCTGGATCTGTCACCCTGGCGGGGCAGCCATTTTGGACGCCGTGGAGGGCAAGTTGGCGCTCCAGCCGAGCAAGCTCCGTGCAAGCCGACATGTGCTGGCGCAGAATGGCAACATGTCAAGCGTATCGGTGCTGTTTATGTTTATTTTGAAAGAGATTCGCAGGTGGTCAGCTGCAAACGGTTGTTCCACCAGATGCATTCCAGATCTGATCAACCCCACTTCCCACTTCCATACTTTTCCATGCATTCCAGATCTGGTCAACCCCACTTCATGTAACAATTGTGGAAACATGCCTCCTACACTTCATGTAACAATTGTGGAAACATGCCTCCTACATTGTGACAAATGCGGAAACATGCCTCCTACGTAAACATGGAAAGTCTTAAAAACGATTCAACTTTCTAATGTAACAATGTGATAGCTTTGGAAATTTCTATTCATTGTTATCCGTAATGGTCTCCGGTGCCTTACGGTTTCTTGATGGGAGAACACGACACCAGGAATCAATTGCAGTATAGCAGTTCAGGTCCCTTTCACAGTCGCTTACAGTCTGCATACACCATCACCGCAGAGCGCTCGTGTGAAAGAAGATCCAAAACATTCATCAATGGCATCAATGGCTGGAGGTCAGTTCCATCTGTTTTTTCAAATTGATTTGTGCATTTTTGTTTCATGCACATTTGTAGATTAAGAGATCTGTGTTTTTTACATGCTTCCGCTTGTGCAATCAGGTTCTCGATGCACGTTAGATTTCTTACATTTGGTATTGGAGCATTTGGATCTCTGCCTTGATGCTTAGTTTTGTTTTTCTGGTTTTCTGCGATTTCTAGTTTTTGCTGCACTATTTGTGTCAGCGAATTTTTGCGATTTCTAGGTTTTCTACGATTTGCGGCAATTGTTCGCAGATATTGTAAGAACCGCTTGAGGTTGAATCTGCTATGTTTTTTAACTTGTTGAGATTTTAAATCGCTTATTTTGGACCTGGGGAAGGGACTGTTACAATTTAATTTATTCACTGGATGGAGTTTTATTACATGCGGCTTTTTGCACATGTTTCCAGTTCACTATGTAAAGATTTTGGAAACGATAGAAGGTCTGTCTTAAATTATTGTTGATCGGCAATTTACAATTTCGTGAATTATTGTTGATCCATTGGCATTCCTCGTGCGAGTGCGTGCTCTGTTAGGTTTCTGGCACTTCCTAATTAGGAATTTCTTCAAGCATTTAGAAAATTAATTGTTTGTCATACCATCTGTCCGCAACCCATTATTTTATTTTATGGTGGTGTTTTTCCGTTGCTTTGATGCCCATGTTGGAATCACCTTTTGAAATGTAGATAAGTTTAGTTTTTTTTTATCATACAAATTCCATTAAAATAAAGCATATCGTCAAACTGGCAATACCGTTTTGCATTGGTATAACTGCTACACCCGTAACACAATAATAGAGTTTGATTAGTCCAGTACAACTACGAAATGGTAGCTTCATATTGTGCCTATTTCTGGTAATTGTGCTTCTGGTTTACAGAAGTTTGAAAAATTGTTGCCATTCTACGTTACTTGCTGTGTAGCACATGGCAGAAGGTTATTTTATTCATGAAAATTCAATTCTTCTTTTATGGAAATTTTCTATTTGCTTGCATTAATAAAAATAGTAGGAAAATATATCACTAGTTTAGTCAATATTGATTTTGTCAACATTGATTTTGATGCATAATGTAATCGTTTGTATAACTAGAAAGAAATTTTTGCATCATTTACTAGTGATCCTTATATTTTGTATAGTCTAAGAGTGGCCACTGCATCTTTGATTATACAAAATTATAAATTAAGAGTTTTAGATCACATAAGTAATTGTGATTAAT
>MNCI01014001.1:543641-561534 GCA_015680685.1 Gnetum montanum
GGAACCAGGAATCAATTGCAGTGTAGCAGTTCAGGTCCCTTTCACAGTCGCTTACAGTCTGCATACACCATCACCGCAGAGCGCCCGTGTGAAAGAAGATCCAGAACATTCATCAATGGCATCAATGGCTGAGGTCAGTTCGATCTGTTTTTTCAAATTGATTTGTGCATTTTTTTTCATGCACATTTGTAGATTAAGAGATCTGTTTTTTACATGCTTCCGCTTGTGCAATCGGGTTTCTCCATGCGCATTAGATTTCTTACACTTCACACTTTGCCGCCCATATTTCCAGCGTTCCCTCCCGTCCATGTTCAGAAGATGAGCTTTATTATTATTTGTTATTATCTACTCCAACGATTCCTCCTCGTCCATATAATTTAACAGTGGTTGCATTTTTTATGGCTTTATTATCATCATTATGCTATCATTGGCTCAATTAAATGAGGTCAGCCATATGAGTTCTTTTGTGATCATAAGTCTTTATGAAAGAGATAAATCTTTATTTATTTGTGGATCTTCAGTTATTTTTTTCCCATGACTTTTTTTTTTAAAAAAATTTCTTTATCAATTAAAAAAATAATTTAACAATCCTTTAATTTTTATATACAACAGAGACCAAAATTTAGTAAACCAAATGAAATTTAAATACAAAGTAAGAAATCTGGATACGATAATCATTTTGCTGTGTAGCAAGAAAATTTCAGTTGCAAACAAATATGATTTAAGTGGAAAGTCACTTTTCTTTGTAAGGAATGAAGAAAGTTATGGCTGCTAAGGCATCGTATTTATGAAAGGTGTTAGGAGGATTTAATCAGTGTAGAGAGGCCTGGTTCAATGGAATGAAAGAGGTTGTTTGAACCGAAACATTCACCTATCATAATGACTCTAGTTGATGGAAAGTAGAATAAGGAAGATGATAATATACGGTAATTCTAACTTGTTATTTTCCGCTTTTCTTTATGTTATCAGTTTTTTTCCGAAACGCAAAACAGACATTCGGAGCTGGTAGCACGTTATCACTTTTGTGCCCACTACCAGGAAGACAAGTATGGTTCGGAGCAACTGTGAGTGATCTACAGTCTTCTATTTCTGGGAGAACTTCATTCTTCTTTTTAATAATGTTTGACTTAAGATTTGTTAGTGCCTACCTTGTACGCATTAACATATTGTACTCTGTGACTAAGCATCTGCTTGCTGTTATTGTGAGCCGCATGAGCAAATGGGCAAATAGCAATTAGGTTGAGAATCAAGATTTAAATTCTTCAATTACGAATCAAATCTGGGGCACTGCAGAATTTTAGGCAATGACTTAGACCATGCGGACCAAATCTCTCGTGAGCAAATAGAACAGCGGTTTTAATATATATGACAAATAAGTATATTATATAATGGTTTTGCCGTGCGGTGGTAGGTTGTTGTGTTAGAACCTAAAAACTTTTTCTTTTATAACATTTACTTGAAGAAATATAGTTAAATTAGAACTTTATATAGCTTAGCATTGCCTAGTAAAATCAAACCCATTACTTGAAGCTTCCATATAAAAGGGTGTTGGAACACAAAATAAGTGAAACATAGGTACACCTCAAGATATATAGTCTAATTAGAACTTTACATTGCCCACCAAAATTAAACCCATAACTTGGAGCTTCCAAATCAAATGTCTTACCACTAAGCTAATACCTCATTGTTAAAACTTCCATATAAAGAGTTACTATTAGTTTAACATCTCATCGTGAACCTAATATGGTTAATAGACTATTTCAATATATATTCTTAATATTTTAAGAGATAGATTTTCCTTGTTTTCATGCTTATTTAAGGCAATGTCAAAATCCAATATGATTTAATTATAAGTACATCTTAAGACATATACCCAACATGATACATTAGAAGAATTATATAAAGGAATATAACAATGCCTTAAGCATGACTTGAATTGGCAATCTCTCTTCTAATAAGATAATAAGCTAATTACTTAAGCCACTTATCATTAGCTTCTTGCTTATTAATATTTCTTCCTTCTTGTGATATGTTAGTAAGTTATTCTACTATCTTAATCTTTAAATGAAAAGCATTATACTTCATTTTGATGTGTTATGGACTACTATCATTAGAATTTCTTTTAACATATATATATTTTATTCTATAGGATCTTCATAATCTCAAAACTAAATGTTTTACCTTAATAATCAAACATCAAGTTTAATTTTCATTGAAATGATTGTTTCCTTGCACATTCTTTAATCTTAAGACTTTCCAAGGCTAATTTGCTGAATGGATGATTCTGAATCCACATTCGTATGAAGCAGCAACTTAGCCTCTTTTGTGATATATAAATCATGTCCTTTCAAATTAACTTTATGTTTTATGTAACTACTTGCATTTTATCTATGGCATTTTTATAAGTTTATTGATAATTTTTAATGATATTCATCATCATCATCATCCTATCTTTGTCCCAACAAAATGGGGTCACTACATGAGTTATTTTCACCATTCACCTATATGAAGAGCTAAATGTTTTTTTATTTGCAATTTTTACAAATCATCTTTGATCATATTTTTCCATATCTTTTTTGGTCTTCCTTTTATTTGCTTTCTTCTAGCAGTGATGTAGCTTTCATGATATTATAAATTGCATAATAAATTTTGACTTAAAAGTATTCTACTTTAGTTTATAGCATGCACATTTAGATTGTGGTTGCTAAATGAGTACCTCTTCCATATCTAGCCACTATTTCAACATAAAGAGATGTAGGATATATTTTAAATGAATCAAGCCTTGCTCTTATTTAGAAGTACCCTCATGGATTCACTTCTTACCAAAGGATTTCTTATAAAGAGAAGAAGAAAACTCTTTCTAAAGGAAAAAGAATACATCAATTAGAGATAACAAACAAATAGGAATAAAAGCTAAAAGCCTTTCACCCTTAAATGTTCAAAACAAAAAGAAATTAATATTATAGAAAAAAATTGATTGTGCAACTTTCACTTGTAGTTTTTTTGCTTGATGTTATAGCTAAAAAGTGACATCTTTGAGAATTTGGCATTTGAAACCTTAAGAGATGTCACAGTTTTGCTTTTGCTACTAGAAAATAAATACACATTCAAGCTTCTAACTAGAGTAGAGAATAACTGCTTGAAGATAATTCTAAATGCAAAGAAATGAAGTAGAAAAAGGAGGTTGACCACTAATGAGCAGCGAGGTACCCCTACACCCAACCATACGAATCACAAAGCGTTCATGCGTGATCCGGTCGAATTCTATGGACCTTATCATTTCTAGTGCACTAGTCTTCTAGGAGGTGAATCTTGTCTCAAGGCTAATCGTTATCTTCTCAATTACACTTGTGACGTACACTAGTATGGTTAAGTGTAATTGAGGCATCCAATTTTTATCATTTTGCATTTTATGGTTTTGGTATTTAAAGAGAGATAAAGTAATTTGATTAACTAATTAATTTAACTAATTAACTAATATCTAACTAGTCATAACATAAGCATTCGATCCCACTTTCCATACACATCTTGAACCCACGTATCCACTATTGGGTTACCAAGCGCTACGCTACTAGGTGTACCAAGTAATAATGCTGCTAGGATTACCAAGTGAATATGTGTTATGCTTGAAGTGGTCGTACTTATGTATTTAATCTATCTAGCTTATCTTGCTTAATTATCTTAATTAGCTTAATTACTAGAAAACATTGAATAAGTAATTGAAAACATTAAATGCATAAATGAAATATTTAATTTATCTAGAATGCCACAACATTTATTAGAAATCTCATCTTTATTGCTGTACACATTGCTGTGCTCAGGTATAACAATGCTCAAATAAAGATCCATACACTCAATGACTCTTGTTGTGGGCACTTGGAAGGAAAATTCTCACTTTCAAATGGAAAAATTGCAAGAGCTTTGCTACATTTACAATTTCTTATGCCATAAATGTGGCTAGTAGGCACGTATTTATAGTAAAAAATAGACACTGTGTCAATGGGGCCTCGTCGACACATGATACGATGTGTCAACAAGGCCTTGTCGATGAGGCTACATCGATGTAGCCAACCGAACTATGACTCATCATACCCCCACAACTAAATGAAAACTCATCCTATAGTTATTTTACAAAATTGGAAAGGTATGGAATTATTGATTGACTTTTTGTGAACAAAATAAATTGACTAACCTAACAAAAAAAATGGAGTGGCCAAGTGTATGGATCAACACATTACAAAAAATGATGGTCTTTAAGACTTAAAATTGAACATCATGATACAACTCTTCAAAATTGAATAGCACGTTCCTTAATGGCATGAATTTGGGTGAAGAAGATTAAATGATCCCACGCGATGGTGGCTCTTGAGGTTCCGAGGGACCTTCACCAGCTTCACGCATAGGCAACAGTTGAGGTGGCTGCAACTGTCTTGTTGCTACTACAACTTTAGGTAGAAGGTGGAAAGCATCCAATAGTGCTTTCATTTTCTCCTCCTTACTTCTAGGATCATGCACCATCCATGCAGCTTTGCCAATGTGGGTTGGAATAGGAACATCCCAAGGACATGGGATTGCTAGAAACAACTTCTTTACATTGATGAACTAGGCAGCAAACTATTTACGCTCAATGTTAAACACCTTGACTATGTTCGATGTTGAACATCCTAACTATATTCTTCAACTCCTAGTAGTTATTCATCCATTTGGCTAGGTTCTCAGTAGTTGATTGTTGGTTTATGAACTGTGCTTTGAGAACTTCAAGTTTAGCATTTGCGATCTTAAGCTTCTTCTTGACATATTTATAATAAATACAAGCTAGCCACTTATTTCTCCAACTCTGACCACAACTGTCTGGTAGTCAGCATTGCTAGGTTTGCGTAATGGAGATTGGTCAACTCCATATATTATGTTATTTCTTCGATTTGTAACTCCTTTAAGCAGATCTTCGCTTTGTTGTAGGCATCGATCCTATCAATGATGGGTTGCTAGACTTCTCTTCCTTGTTGGAGTTGCTGGGGAGCTTCATTCATTTTTGCCTTCACCATTTAAATGTGTTTTTCATTGACTTCCTTATGCAAGCCAACCTAATCTCTGTAGTGATTATTCACTTTTTTGAACTTGAGGGCCTCATTCTTCTAGGTGGTGATTTCGATGGTAGACTTCTAGCGCAAGCACACACTTTCTCCATTAGTAGATTTTGATTTTCTATGGCCAATCTCCTCAATTCAGTGTTCACTCTGACAAGTTGCTCCTATTGTTAATGAATAAATTCCTACATTTGATCCTTCTAAGCATCAACATTGTGTAGGCGATGATTCAGTGTGGTTAGGGTCTCGTTCTCCTGGTGCATCTATGTCAAGTCCTTTTAAATTGAGTATGTTTTTGCTTTAGCTATAGACTGGTTAAAGGTGGTTATTACTGCCTCCTCCTCAGCCTTCTGGAATTATTCTTGAAGCTGTTTGAAAGTTTCATCTCTAGTTACTATTGGGTTGAGGATTATAGGATCAACAAGTCAGGCATGTAGTTTGGCAACCTCTATAACCAAGCGTTGATTTCGTTCTTGGGCTATTTCAAGTTAACCCTCCAAAATAATGTATTTTCCCCTTGCATTCAATAGCTCTGACTAGGTTGTAGTGGTGTCTTCCAGAAAATCAAAGAAATTCGGAGTTGGTTGTCTGGTTCCCACTAGGCATTCTAGTAATTATTCATGTTGGGCTATGTTTAAATTTTTGCTGATCATGCATGCAGACGTTTACATGTCTTGAAATGCAAATATGTCTGGTAGAGATGCTATGGGTGCATTTAATGCTTCAATGACACAATCAACAATAACTTTAGCTGTTGTTTCTTGCCCTTGGTGTTGCATCACCAAGATAGTTGCTCCTTTGCCTTCCTCCAAAAGCACCAAGAAAGTGGTGGCATTCCTAGATATTTCTAGGAATAAATGGTATTGAGATAAATACATCGTTACCTCCCAAGCATTGGAATCCAACTTGATGAGCAGCAAAATTTATTGGGTAGAGAAGATTGGTCCATCCCTCTCCATTTGGCTAATTGTTTGGGCCACCTGACTAAGGTGACTCATTGCTGGTCATTATATAGATGGATCTACCCACTTGTTCTTTCATGTTGCTCTTGTTCACTCAAGAGTTGTTCTTGGATTTTATGCAAGTGTTCAATGGCTACGTAGGCCTTCGACATTGTTTCTTGAGTGGGTGGTGGTGGTGACTACTCCTCTTCTTTGGTTGTTGTTAGCATCTTATTTGTCATGGTTTCAAACCATGAGGCCAAAGGAGCATGCCTAATTGTGTCATTCGAGTAGTGGATGAAAACTACCCTTTTGCAGAGTTTTTGAATGAGGCATGAAAAGGGCAGGGTTTCCCTTCCATGTTCATTTTCCTTGAAGCATTTCTTGATCTCTAAGTAGATTAGTTGTGGAAAGTTGACAAGAAATTTCCTGCTTAGAGTGGTGCATGCTTGGGTAGAGAAAGTGGTTACCTTGCTTGGCCTCATTGTTGGATTGAGGTGATAGGCTGCAATTTTGAAATAGATTCACTCTGTCGGTGTGAGCATGTCGTACTCCTTACGGTCAACCCTGTAGCATCACTAGGTCCACTCCCTCTTGGCCTTAGGATCATCTTTCATGGATAGTTCTACCAACTATGTCTTGGTGTCAGGTAACCCAAGTGCCTATGCAATAGCTTCTGCCAAGTAAGACACTTGAATATCTTTGATTTTAACAATGGACCTCAGCCTTCGATTACTCCAAAAGAGATATGTCTCTCCCATGTACCATTCTCCACTAGATGTGATTATTGGCCACATGGGAGAGCTTTATAATTGAGTCTTGACATTAGTTGGAGCTTTCTCAAGGAATGGCCTAAATTTGATCTCTTGAAGGATTGATTGTTGGGTTTCTTGGGACTTAATAATGTCAAGGCTAGCTTAAGTCAAAGTGGGCTCAAGCCTTTACGTGGGTCTAGGAAATTCTCCTCACTGTGATTGTTTTGTGGGCACTTCTTCTTCTGGAATCTATTAGATAGATTCCACTTCATGCTCCTCACGAAGAGATCTTGTTACATGGGTTGCTTCTGGTGGTTCTTGGGCTTGTTCTTGTTGGCCCCTTCTAGCTCTAGGCCGCTTCTCCTACGGTTTAGAGGGTTCTCCTTCCTACGAGCGTTTTTGTTTTGATGCCACTTGTAATCATAATGAGACCATGAATTAGCAATCATTGTGTAATCTTAAAGCAATTGGAATATCTTTATCTCTTAAGGATGGTTACACTTTGGCTAAGTTGTGATTATGGCTAATTTAATTATTCCAATTATTATTTTATTTATGTGTTATCATTAATAAATCATCTTGGAGGTTGTTGGAAGGGTTAATTATTGAAAAAGTTAATGTTTATATGTTATTAAGGTTATAAACCCTTTGGGGAAGTTAGAAAAATTTCCAAAATTTTTCATTTATTTTTCATTAGAAACCTTAAGGTTTGCAGCCCCCATGATAAAGATCTTACCTTCGGTAAGTGCATGATCAAAAAGTAGAGTGATTTGGACAAACAATTGGGCAGTTATGAGCTCTGGAGGGTTTTGGGCTCTAGAACTTGCAAAAACTCTCTGTTTTTTGTGAGGAAAATGTCAAAAAGTCCTAAGTGCATAGTGGTATATATAGCATGTAAGGATTGCATCGATGGGGCCTTGTCAACATAGCTATGGACCACTGTTGACTTTGGTCAAACTTGCAAAATAGAAGGAATTTTAAAAGAAATTGGGATCAAATGAAAGCTCAAAAGGCTAAGAACAATATGAAAACATGAGAAGAGAGTGTTGAAGCTCATACATTTGGAAAAATGGCTTTAGAGGATGAATGAGGTAAAAGGTTAAGGAGCACTGAGCAGAATACCCAATGAAATATGCAAAAGATAGGATTGTGGGAATGTTAAAGGTAAGGAACCTTAACTAACCAAACCAAAAGCTATGCAAGTGGTCCTTCCCATAGTAGGCTCATGCCCTTGTGGCCCTTGCATAACCTCAATTAAGGAGTTTGTGGGCCCCATAGTCGATTTAATGATTATGAAAAGTTAAGGACCAACAAAAAAAAAATATACTCAAGAATCCAGACACATCAGACCAAGACATAGAGCATAATGTAAAACACACTAGCAAGGTGAGTTATGGCAGCATGGATGGATGATAGAGAAGGTGGAATGGAGTCTCGAATTGAGGCCATAAGAAGTCCCTTGTGGAATTTATGTTTAAAATGACCTGGGAAGACCCATCCTCAGTCCAAACCAAAACCATCCACTTTTAGTGACTTTGCATCGCAGCTCTAAGACCGATTCATCCACTTGAGACACAAGAGTGTTTCCATAAGACAACCATCATTCCGTAAGGAGAAGAAAAGAGAGTAGGAAGTGAGAGAGGGCCTTAGTTAGAGGGGACCTTCAAGCATAGGTGCATGTCTTTCTAGTCGCATAACTAGTGCTTGTAGGCTGCTTATTTGTTCGAGGGGTGTGCTTTTAATTTCCATTATTATTTTTGAAATGGGAACCACACCATGCAAGGACTTATTTGTTTATTATGTCTTAGGGGTGTGCTTTGAATTCCCATCATTTTTTTTGAATTTTTGGATGGAAACCACACCATGCAAAGACTTTATTTGACTTCCTATTAATGGTTGGTATGGAATGGTAAGAAGTCCATGGAAAACACTCAAGCACTTAAGCAAGTAGAAGAGTACAAAGACTATTGAGTGCCCTTGAAGTCACAACATTTTCAAACCTTTTGAATCCTTCCTAATTCTAAAACTACTAAGGTAACCAATTGATTAAAAGTTTCTGTAAAGGAAGGGATTTCAAATTCCTAGAACAAGGAAAATCACAGAGTTCATTGGATGGGAAGATGATGTGGACTCATTGCCTATTCCATGAAAAATAAACCATGTCAAAGTCATCAAACATCAGAATCCAAAAATAGAAACCAAACATTGACAATCATAGCATTAAGCATAAACCATCATTAGTAAATAGCAACACTAGCACTGTGTCCTATGATAATAAAGCAATTTTATTAGCAAAAATAAGGAAATATCCTACTTGAGTCAAAACAAAACAAAGTAAAATATATAAGAAAGTGTAAAATAATTAATAAAGGTTCAAAGATACTAACAATGGTGTAAAATTAGAAAAATCTAAAAATCAAAAATTTGTAAAATAAATAACTTATAAAATCAAAAACGTGGAAAACAAAAAAGTAAAAAAATTGAGAAGCCATATGCATTGTTAGCATGGATGGCCATCTCCCCCACGATTGAGTTGGAAAGAGGAGATCCAAAAAATAGAATGTGGTTGTCCATCTATCGAGGTGGTAGTTGTATTGACCTGTCTTGGTTCTAGGAAAGGCTTTACTTGTTGGATGTTGACCAAATGCTTTTTATTCGGGCTTTCAGGCTTGTAGATCAACATGGCCCTAAAGGGAAAGGTTTGATCAATTATATAAGGTCCCTCCCACAATGTCTAAAAGTTTTCCTTTTGGGGTACATGTGTGGGTTTCCAATAGAGAACCTTATCTCCTGGCCTCATCTCATCGATGTAGCCAACTGACCTATGACTCATCAACCACCAAGAATGACTTCATTGATGCTAAGTTGAAAGTTGTTACAAATTCTAGGTATCCATTTTCAAGCATGCTAAGCAATAGGATACTTAGAAAAAAAACATAAGAAAATAAGTTTTCACTTTTACAAATAGGATATTGAGGAGAAATATTTTTCATATGTTTAAGATGAGTACTGATAGGAAGACCTTGATGAATAAGATACTATAAAAATATGAATTTTAGAAAATGCATGAGCTCTCCAAATATCTTTCATTTTCCTCATCCAAAAGTGCAATGATAATTGCATTTTCCAAGCATTATTAAATTTATTATGAATAAAATCATTCTTTGTAATAATCTTATAAGCAAATTTTAAATTAAAGGGAAAAGCATATCTATCATATTTTCAAAAAATAGAAAATCTTGATGTCAATGATTGTCAAATTTAAATAAATTTTAAAGATCGAAATTAGTTTTTCAAAATTTATTTTTTTTGTATTCAAATGATAGAGGCCAGAAACTTCATTCTAAGTAATCCATCTATCATACATATATAGATAAGAAACTGTAGTGATACCAAATCTATTCTAAGTGGTAGATAATCTAGGTGCATTACTAGCCTAAGCTCCTTTATTAAAATAAAGTTACCATGGTTTAATTTTCTTAAGCATATCTTCTAAAACTATATTATGATTGTAATTCTAGCATTTAATAAGCTTGCATTATGTCTTCCAAATTATTTAAAGAATTGCAGAACCCAGAATAGAAATGACCTAATCCATTTTCTCAAAACCATGGTTGAAAAATCACAATGCAATTGGCATATCTAGCTATCCCATGCTCTTTGTCTCTATCAAACCACCTTCAAGATTGCAACTTGCAAATGCCCTTTCATGGTTATATATGAGTTTGAAGCTATGTTACTAGTACCTACACATGCCTTTACTTCAAGTAGGTTTGAATAATTTGATGTTAGATAAGAAGAATGATAAGATGTGATGTGTTGAACTAGACATACTTAAGAAAAATCATAAGCAATCAACCATCAACATTTAGAATCATTAAGAGGCTATGCTTCATTACCTTTACAAGAATGTTAGGCATAGAAAAATTAAGGAAGGTGATGCTATTCTAAGGCATTTTACTAATGTCAAGACTTCTAATTTCTTCCCAAACTAATAAGGTCCCTTTGTCATTTTTAAGAGCCTTGGTAATGAAGTGTATTAATTGGAAGATTCAGATGGGAATCAATATCTAGATCCTCTAAATAGAGCTCATTTCAAATATTACTATATATAAGGAAAGATAAAAAGGGGGAGGTAGAGGAGACAAAGATACAATAGGTATGTTCTAACCTTTTTTTTACTTAGTTCTTTATTTTATATTTTGATTTTACTTTTCTTTCAATCTTTCTTTTCCTTTATTTTTCTCTCTCTCTCTGTCTTTATTTTTCTACTATCATTCTGTTATCTTCTCTCATATGATTTTCTTTCTCCCTCCTAATCTCTCTAATCCCATTTTAAGAATATTTCTTCTTATCAACATATCATGGTGAGGATATTTATCATTAATCTACTTCCTATAGAGAGTAATGAGTGTTTTGTCTTTCCTACTTTGTATGAGAGTGTATTGAGTTTAAGTGGGTTAGGAAGAAAATTTATCAATTAATGACTATTAACATCAATCATTAGAGCATGGGATTTTTCCATGTCCTAATTCTATGAAAAAGTACCTAACTTTGATGTATTGAAGATGTTTCTCCTTTGTATTCCTATCTATATTATATTTTTCTTTTTGTAACTCTATATTTGATCCCTTCTATCTTATTTTTGTATTCTATCTTTAACTTTCTATCTTATTTCATTTCCTTTTCTATTATCAAACACATTGATGAGGATTGAATGACTCTTTTTTATTTTGGTAAGGATGTGTTATGAGTATGAGTGGGATAGGGTGTGAATACCATCAATGACATCCTTTTAGTCATTTTATGTAAAGGACCTAGCCATGTTCTCATTCTATGACATAACATCATCCTCATGATTGGTGTATTGATGATACCCTAGTATTGTTTTCTCTTCTATTTTTTTCTTTCTTTTTCTTTTTTAGTATATAAATTTAATATCTAATCATTTCTTAATGAATCCTACTTTAGCATCTTAGTAACATCTATCAAGAGGTATTAATGTTGTACCCACTATTTTAGTTTTTCACAAAACCAAGACTAAGCATGGTTTGACATTATTCTAGATAACTAGAAGAAGTAGAAAAATTAATTAAATCGACACTATAGGGAAAATTATCATTTCCATGAGATGTCCAAGTTTCATTTAAGTTTATAATCCAACTTATGGGCTTCATTCTTGCTGATCCTCAAAAGCTGTAAAGTTAAAATTTTTGTAACTGTTGGAGCTAACATGAATTTTGCATTATCTATGACCTTTCCAATATCACTTTATAAAACATTATTTCAATGGTGATGAGTGGTGAGGTACCCCTACACTCAACCATACGAAATGAGCGTAGCACGTGCGATCTGGTCGAACTCCGCAGACTAAATGCCTACACGCCCCATGGAACACTTGGGGTTAATCATTTGTTGTCTTCCCATACTTGTAGTTATCATAGTGTATGGTTAAGTAAGTTCGAGGTGTATGATTTTTATGGTCTTTTATGGTTTTATGTCTTCTATGCTAAGAGCAAAGGGTTGAGAAACTAACTAACTCTAACTAATGATTAAGTCTAAATTAACTAGCGTCAGCATCCGTTCCCACTTACCATACATACCTTGAACTCTGCAACTGTGGCTACCAAATGCTAATCATTACTGGGATCACCACACATAATGCACGTGCTCAAAGTGGTCATATTGAGGCACTTAACTAGGAGGAAAGGGTTGAGAGAACCTATCTAGCCTAAGTGCAATGAGTAGCCGATTCCTTGACTAACCATACACATCGGGGTGTTCGACTATCACAAGGATTACCAAGCGTAGATCCTGGAATACGCCACTGGGTTACCAAGTAGTCACACTAGATACTCATAATCAAGTCGTACTCATATTGCATGCGACGAGCAACCGATTCCTTGACTAACCATACACATCCTTAGATGCTCATAATCAAGTCATACTCGTACCACATTCTAGGAAAGCAATAAATAGCAATTAAAATAAAATCCTATTCCATGCACTACAAGGTTTATCCAATCAAGTTTGTCTTTATTGCTGTACACAACTTTGTGTTCAGGTACAATGTTGCTCGAATAAAGATCCGTTCACTCTAGGACTCCTACTGCGGGCACATGGAAAATTAATCTATCTCTGGAGTGATCAAACTGCCAGAGCTTCGCTACTTCTAGACCAGGATGGGAAATAAGGGGAGTGCCACCTCTTATTTATAGATTTGGCAATGAACCGCGATATCGCATACACGATATCGCAGGGGACGATGCGATGTTGCATACGCTATATCGTGGCTTGTGCGAATCGTGTCTCATCATACCCCCATGACTGAATGAAAACTCATCCTCAAGTTCCTTACAATAACATCGGGAAGGTATGAAATTATTGAGGGGAACAGAACTAATGGGATGACATGTGAATGGATCATTATTACAAGACTTGACAAAACTAGTGTTCATGACAACAAGGATGAACACCTTATTACAATGACATCAGGCCTTAGTTGGTAGCTGAGAAAGAGAGAGAGAAAGAAGTGTTGCTGCTGTCAATACCAAGGTTGCACCTTCGTTGTCCATCCATAAGCGTGCCATCGATCTTGCTCCTTGCATAGCTGCTTCAGCACTGCTCCATTCCAAGTGTTTGCTCTAGATCCAATCCGTTGTTGTATGATTGCCATCTGCACACACAACACAATCTTATATTAGCAAGGGTAAATGAATCATCATGTAATTGATACCTTGCTTCGGTGTAGGTCCATTGGCTAGGTTGTGGTATGGATGATATGGATCTAGGGATATCTTAATAATGATTACTGAAGGTGTAGGGGTTAGGAAAGAATTGAAAAATTTGGGGCTAAAAGAAAATTAAAAAAATCGAGCCCCATACCCCCATGACTAATCGCGAACCTCCAGTAGCATTAGAATGAAGAAGGAAAAGGAGTACGAAAGATAGATAAAAAGGGACAACTGAAAACATCAATGAAATGGATGTCAAAATGGTAATAAAAAAATAAAATTAATTACAAAATGTTAAGGGAAAGAATGTAACTAATGCTCCAAATAGGAATGTTAGTGGGTCCTCCCCAAAGTAGGCTCATGCCCTTAATGCCCTAACAAACCCACAGTCAAAGAGTTCGTAGGCTCTGGGAATGTCATTGGAACAAGAGTTAAAGTCTTAATTGTAAGAATTTACTAAAAAGAAAAAAATGCATAAACCAAAATATATACACTAATGATACAACCGGAAATGAGGGGAACAATGGAGAGAAGGATGGAGAGAAGAGAATGGAATGGAATCCCAATGACAAGGTGGTGTACAACCCCTTGTGTGTTTTATGATTAATGTGACTTGGCAAGTCTCATTCCAACTTTGGCCTCAAACCAACCATATCTAGTGACTTCGCATCAATGCATTCAGCTAAATCATCCATTTGGATAACAAGAATGCATCCTCCAAGAGCCACCACCATTCCGAAGAAACAAAGGAGAGAATGGGAAGTGAGAAGGGCCTTAGTTAGAGGGAACACTTTTGGTTCCATAACCAATGCTTGTAGCCCAAGTTTATTTGTCTAAGGGGTGTGCTTTGAATTCTCACTTTGTTTTTTTTTGTCTGTTTTGTGTTTTTATGCGTGTGAACCACATCATGCAAAGACTTTTTATTTTTATTGTCTCAACTTCCAATAATTGGGTAACACTAGAATGGTAAGAGAACTCAAGAAGAAAACATCCAAGCACCCAAGAGAATGATCAACACAAAAGCATCAAGTTCCCTTGAAGTCACACCCTTTTCAATCCTTGAGTCCTTCCTTAGTTTGAGAAATGCCTAGTCACTGATTCGTTTAAGTTCTTATTAGAAGGGGACTGTACATTTTCAAGCCGATAGAGACCATAGAAATTGGTGGATGGATGGATGAAGTGGTCTCATTACCTACCATATCAAAAGAAACATACCTTAGTATCAACATTGTGACTTAAAGGTAAAAATCAAACATTAGCAATCAATATGAAAACAGTTCATACCATCAGTTCGAACACTTATTGGGTGACAAACTTACATGGTGGGACACACACACACACACAAAATGGAAAAGTATAATGATGATGTAAAAGAAAAACTAGAAAATTTAAAGAAATTTGTAAAACAAAAACTTAGAAAAGTTAAAGAACTTTGTAAAAAAAAAAACATGTAAAACAAAAACGTGTAAAAAAATCAAAAAATAATTAAGGGCCCAATATGATTAGCATAGGTGGCCATCTCCCCCATGACTGAGTTGTAAGGGAGAGATCCAAAATAATGAGCACCTGTTTGAATTTCTAAGAAGTGCCCAACTTCTCCCAATTGATGATCTTAGATTAAGGGATGGAAGTTGGCGACGCTCATATTCCAATGTGTCTATGCCTTTGTTGTCGGCATAGGTTTCCTCAGTTTGTTCCATGCATATTTTTCTACTCCTTCTAGTAGCTGTCAACCATGGGGTGTCTACTACTGGTTGTGTGGTTGCTACATACAGGCATCTTTGTTTCAATGTTTCAAGAGCACACCTGTTACATGGAGACATTTCCTCCATGTCATCACCCGATGAATCATTGTATGTGATGCATGGAACTTTCCTCTTCTCGATCTTTCCACAAATGTTTATCTTAGATATTTCCAAGGAAATATCGTGGATCCTAAGGCATGCGTCTACTGTACTAAGCCATGCCCTTCCCATTATAATTGGGAAGTCTCCTTCATTATTGTTCACTTTAATCACCAGAAAATCAGCTGGGTAAGACCAACCACACACAGTGGTAATGATGTCCTCCACCAATCCCAAGGGAATGGTGATAGACTAGTCTACCATCTCTAGTTGAATGTTGCTCTTCTTAAGTTGTGGCAGGTTCCAAGCATGGTACATCTCTCGTGATATTAAGTTGACTCCGGAACCTGAGTCAAGAAGAGCCCTATGTGGTTCATTTTCGATGATCTGTAAATAGATTAAGGGAATCCCAGGGTCAGTTAGTTTCTTGGGAAGGTGGCCTACCTTAATCCAGTTGGTTACAGTATGAGTTAACATAACCGTATGTGTTACACTCTATTGGACTGAAGGGTGCTCCAAAGTGTTAGATGGTGATGGAGGTGTGTACATGGGCCCAACCGCTTGTTGTTGCAAGAGTTTGTATAGGCTTTTGGTTTTGAAGTAGGATCTTCTCTTTTTACAGTTGTCAAAACCAACAGTAGGTTGGATATTTACAGCTCTTGCAGCGTGACGTTGCTGTGGTTGAGGAGGAAGTTCCCCTTGCATTGTTGGAGCGAGAGGTGTTATGGGAACTACTTGTGGTGGAAGAGGTGTAGATGGATTAGGAGGATGGTGTGGGTATGGAGTGTCTCCCGGAGGAGAAGGAGTCCTTCTGAAGTACTCCCAAACTTGGTAGTGACAGTTGGGGGTTGTGTGACTCATAGAGTCACTTGGAGAAATTGGCTGTTGCACATAATATCCATAAGGGTCAGGTTATCGATAAGGGTACTGATGTTTCGGCGATGGCATCCCCCATGACTGTGGGTATTGATACTACTAATGCTATCCAATGGGTTGTGGTGGAGTTCCACTTGGATAATATGTTAGTGGTTGGTGGAACTGCCTTGGGTTACCTTGTGGATAAGGTAACCTTTGGGGTGCTTGCCGTTGGTTGAGTTTTGGATTAAGCACATACACTCCAGACTCCTGTAGATGTGAGATGATGGGGCAACATCCCTTAGGATGGTCATAGTGGCAGATCTCACATCCACCATCATCATCTGTGTCAGAGTCCACAGCCACATCAGAGTTAGTGATTTTCCCCTTACCCTTGTTATGTGCAGGGCTTAAATCTCTCCACTTTTTCTTACCTTTGTCACTACTTTATTCTACCTTAGAATCTTCTACAATTTAAGATAGTTTTAATTTTAGAGTCTAAGGAACTCCATACGTCATCTACCATAGCCGCTATTTTTGTTGTCAAATTTTGAAGCAGGAAAGTCTTTCTGTTCACCAACTCTTCGATTAGTGACTCATTCTCTTCATCACAAAATTTCACTCCCTTCTTTCGAAGAGAGGGATCACGGTTGTATTCTTTCGCACTTTCCCTTTTGCGTAGCTCACCTTCTTCTTTTGCTACTTGTTCCAACAAGCTATGTACTTCATGGGCTCTAAGTTGTAAGAGTCTCCCTTGGGCGTAAGTTCCAAGGGTTTTTCTAGTTTCATGCCTTGGCCCATCCACGATGTGGCGAAGTTGATCCCACTAAGTGTACCCATGGCCCGAGCAACGATGTAACAATGTGTAGTAGTGGGCCATGGCAGCATCCAAGGGTTCATGAGTACCTTGCTTCCAGCCTTGGATCTGCTTACGCAAATTGGACACTCTGGAGTATGGTTGATACTTTTCGTTGAACAGTTCTAGCATCGTACTCCACCTCCTAATGGTTTTCAGTTCTAAGGACCGGTACCAGCTCTCTGCTTCTTTAGTGAGTGTCCTTGGGAACAAATTAAGTTTTTTCCACTCATTTTCTGTATTTTGCAAGGCATAGGCATCGTGGAATGCCTGTAAATAATTTTTTGGATCAGCATTGTATCCCCCTTCAAATTGTGGGATATTGTTCATGTATAATCGTTTGATTTGACTATCTTTTAAATGCCTTGTGGAAATCCTAACTACCTCCATGATGTCAAGCATATTTTGGGTTACAAGTAGGGGCTCATCATGATCATCTCTTTCATGATGCTTATGATGTCTACGTTGTTCCCTACTCTCCCTACGTCCTTGCCCTTGTCCTCTCTCTCGACTTTCTCGTTGAGGTCTTTTGTCCTTCTTACTTTTATCCTCACCTTTTTGTTCATGGTGGCTGTGCCCAGATGTGGAAGGAGAGGGTGAGTAATGTGAAGAAGGAGAAGAAGAAGGGGAACCATCTCCATGACGATGTTTCTTACCTTCTCTTCAGCTGCTACTACCCTGATCGTGGTGATGATCTAAGTGCCCGTCCTTAGCATAAGTGGTTGTTCCCTCTATGAACATTTGGTATTCACAGGCATTAGAACCATGGTTATGTATTGTTGATCATAGATTCTGATACCCAACCTCCTCACCATCGTTGG
>MNCI01014004.1:0-10415 GCA_015680685.1 Gnetum montanum
AGCATTTTTTTATAATATTTACCTTCAAGACATATAGTCAGATTAGAACTTTGTAACTTAGTATTGAATCCATAACTTGGAATTACCAAATTAAGAGTCTTACCACCAGGCTAACATCTCACTATTATCTTCTAACAAGGACATTCTCTGGTCTTTTTAACACATGACCAATCCATCTAAGACAACTTTCATTAATCTTTTTATCTATGGGAGCTACTCCTAGACTTCCCACAATAAGAGAGTTGTTAATTTGATCCTTTGTTACCACACCCAACATCCACCTTAGCATACACATCTCTATTTGATGCACACATTGTGTCCCATGGATTTTAATATGCTAGCATTTTGCATCATAAAGGATCATCTGTTTGATGGCAGTTATGTAGAATTTACTTTTCAACTTTCTGATTCTATGTTTTACATTTGATCCAATCATACAACTAGCATGCCTAATAGATTCCTCAGGGTTTTTTCTCTTTCTCTTTTTCTTTTTTCTCTTTAGAATGTAATACTAAATTCAATGTTGGTTTTTTAAGAACAGATTAATCTATGCATATATTCATGTGATGAACCAGCAAAACATTATAAACATGATCAATGATTTATTACATACAAAGCTAAAATAAACATAATGAAAGACCCATTGCATATGCAATAAATGATATATTTATGAAAAGAAAACAAAATTCAAAAGAGAAGGTGAGCATGAATGAAGAGGAAATGCAAGAAAATCAAGTGGAATTAAGAACCCAAATTTTTTATAAAAAAAATGGTTGCTTTAAATGAGCAAAGAAAGAGCAGACGTTCTGTAGATACATAAGAAATCAGATGTAGGCCATAACTGGACAAAGAAGATGCTGGCAAGTTTGGGCAAACATGGAATAGTTAGAGGATTAAAATATTTGCAAAGCATAGCTAAGCTGGGTGATAAAAGAAAATGGTTAGATAAAAGACAATAGCATACAATAAAGTGGATCCATAGGCACTACAAGAACAATCTGCATCAGCCAAATCAGATAGAGAACAGCCATAGTCAGAATCAAAGAGTAGCCCATGATTTCAGCAACAGAAAATTCTCCTCCTACAAGCCAAGTAAAAGATCCCTTGGATTAATTAAGTAAAATGCTGAATGGATTTTAGAGAGAATGACCCATACAAAGATCAAAGAAGACGCAGAACCTTTGAAAGTAGAAACAATCAGTTCCTAATTAGGAAGGTATTAGCAAAATCAGATCAGGCCAGCAACAACAAAATATCAAGGGTACATAAACTGCAATTCAGAAAATACAAGGGCAAATAGCACAATTTGGGACTAAAAATAAATACTGTGTTAAGTTCTCATGGTTTTCAATAAGCTGATTTGGATCTAAGGCCACAGGAATACAAAATTCAATAAATAACAAGATTAAATTTTTAATATCAAAGCAGATCCATGATAGATAGAATACAACAGCTCTATAATTAACAACATACTTGATTGGCCTGAGATTGATGCAACATATCTTCTGTTACAAAATTAATTAAATCAGCAAAGATAACAAGAAAAACACACACACAAAATTTACATCAAAACCCCAAAGTGGGGAAAAAACCATAGGAACCAGTGTAGAGCTCTTCCTTTATCTGGAGAAAATATCTCAAGGACACAAGTTGTCTTGATAACTTTCACAACTTCTTGTTGTTGTTCTGATGGTCCATAACACATCTTCCCACCCTTTAATTTATAGGAGAAAACAACAATCTTTTTTCTACTACAAACTCTAGATAATTTTAGAAATTGCTAACCAAATCTCAAGCAAAGATTACAAAGTTGGAAGTTATGACATACATAACTTAAATTGATAAAAACAAGGAGTTTTCTTCACATTAACTGACAGTTTAATTTTTCTCATTAATTGACAATTAACATCTTCAAATTGCTCTCAAGCACTTTGAATATAGCCAACTGCTCGACATACTAATCTACCAAAAGCTTTAGCAATTTTTGGAACTTCTTTTGGTCATGAAATAAATTGAAAATGTTTTTCAAGATAATCCAAAATAAAAAGTGAGAGCTATTGCATGATCTATAGGTTGCATTTTGTTTTTTCAAGATGTTTTGAATCATACAAGTTCATCATCCATTGCAATTAATTTCTCAAGCATGAATTTGTATCCTAGGAGAAGAAATATTTCGCCATATGAGAACATCTTTTAGGTATCCTTGCCCTCAATATTATTTAACTGAAAATTCTTCCGCACAAAGTAGCCTGAGAACATAGAATTAAGCCAAAAAAATTATATGATAAGAGTGAGTAGAAACGAGCCTACAAGGTAAGTTAGGATCCCATACTATCAACAAATTTTCTGTCAAAACAATATTCAGCTAGATTTTAATGGCACATTGGGATTCAAAACCATAGCATTTTGTGTGTAACCTAGAATATCCAGTCTTTGCTGGATACCTGGCCATTTGATTGGGTTGGTAAATTCTATATTTTATATGCATTAACCTTAAAAAATTTTATGAATTGGAAGACACCTGCACTTTTCTTATAGGAAAAAATGCAAACTTCAAGGGACAATAGGTTTTGTAAGACAAGGCAATGATCTATTATTTGCTCATATAGAGTTGCCCAGGGAGAAAGAACTACCCATATCATAATTTGTAGTAGCCATTAAATTATTGTAACAAAAAGTATAATAGAAAAACACAATGACGGAAATGGATGGCATTGCACAAAAGAACAAGATAAATAGTTGAAACTGAAGTTATCCAACAGATCCAGAGGGCCTACCATGCCAGGTGATGTGACACTTCACTTATTGAAAAAATTAATGCTCATATTCATTTATCAACCTCAAACAACAGAAAAACGTGATAAAAATAGCATGCTGCGGCAAAAACAAGGGCAGGCAAATAAAATCACAAAAAATAAATTAATTCATATACCTGCATGAAGTTGTAATGCTCCCTGCCAATGGACTCATTCTCTGCAATAGCAAAATACGCCAACATGGGATAATGCCCTGTGTATGAAGCATAGCTGTCGCGCTGAATGTTTACTGCCCACTCACTACCATATACATATTCTAGAAAGGCAAGAGAAACAGGGGTAAGCAATTAGGGTTTTAGCAAAATACAAGAAAAAAGAAAAATATTGTAATAAGTTCTATGATTTAAGGGGAAAAAAATTGATTACTCACAATCCGTTGAGGTCGGCATATCCAGTTCCCACATATTTGGCCTGCAGATGCTCTAGCTGTGAGCAGATGCTCTAGTTGTGAGTTAATGTTAAACCTGTCACTCGCCTGCAGAAGCCAAGGCACAATTGTTTTGCAAGTTTCAGTGCGTAAGAAAAGAAAATTTATAAGCAAAAGTGTGGCGAAGAGAAGAGATACCTGCATTTTGATTTTGACGGATGGCAATGAGAAAGTTGCAGTACTAATAAATCTGTGCAAACATGTGCCAGGAAAAGAGCAGGAAGAATATGGATTTTGGCAAGAAAGAGAAGCTGTATCTGCTTTCAAAATAACCCTCTTCTTTGTGGCTGCCCCTATTGCCTGCCTCTTTTACGCTCCATCCAATAGGACCTGCCTGCTCCTTTTCTTTTTCGAAATTATTATTATTTTAAATTTCGTGGTGCCTGTGTATAGCGAGTATTAAATGTGGTCTGAAAAATAGAGAATTATTTAATGGCCAGTATTTTTTTTTAAAAAAATATTTTTTCAAAAGCTTTGCCAATTAGCAAGTTCAATGGTAAGCTAATGCCTTGCATCCAAGTTCTTACGTTCACCTCTACTTTCTTGGATCTATTAAGTGAAACAAACAAGCATTTTTTCTTATAACTTAGTGGCACCCATTGAAATTGAACTCAAGTTTTCATTGGATTTATTGTGATCACACTAATTTCAAAATTCCTTTTATGGACATTTTTTTTTCCATAAGTCAACATGGTGCATTGGAATTTGAACTTGTGACTTACATTTACCTGCTAAAATTCTTATCACTAAGGTAACAAGTTGCAAGTTTGTTGGTGAGGAGTCTCTCAAGTGGTCAACTTCAATTCATCATTGTCATCATCATCATTTTAGCATTATTGGAAAAAAAATGGGGTAGTTAATACATTGCAAGTGTGGCCCTTTTGCTTGTGGGAAGATACTTGATTTGGAATCTCCAAGTCATGGGTTTGATTCGGATGGATTTGATTCCGATGGACAATGCTTAGTTATATAAAATTTTTATTAAACTTATGATTTTGTATGATGCATAATGCTTTCTTATAAAAAAGCATCAAGCTCAATGCATTTATGTTACAAAGATGCATCTACTAAGGTGAATGTTGGATGTGACTATAAAGATTTGATCAACAACTTTCTCTCTCTCTTTGAAAAATGATTAACCCACTTCTATGGTGGGCTAGGCACATCTAGAAGATTGAAACCTTATTACATTGTTAATCATGCTGAAGATAAAACTGAAAATTCTAGAAAATATCAACGGAAAAAGAAAAACATTTCAACAAAAGTGGAGCTCATAGTGCAAACCAAAAAACAAGGTCTTACATACTAATACAAAATAAGAACTATCAAACACTAAGAACGTGTTTGGTTGCTTGAATTTATATATGTTAAATTGTTGAAGATGTTGAATCCAAAGATTCACAAATTAGATTTTTGAAAGTAAATTCCATAGAAAATTCAAAAATCAATAGAAATGGGTATATTGGTTGGGTCCTACAAGAATATCAAAATACATCCTCATAGAAGTACACAAAGCCAAATAATTTTTTTAAAATCTTAAAAGTGAAATCCATAGATGTAGCATCTATGAAAGACTCATGTAATAAAATAAGTCCTAAAAGAGTAGAGCAAGATACATCATCAAACAAAAGAGATTCAAAGAAAAAAAACTATAGAATGGTTAAGCAATATTGAAAAGCCAAATTATAAAAAAAAATTTCAAATGTATAGAGTTGAGCAACTCAAGGCATTATTTCTTAAAATTCAACACCATCATGGTAGTGAAAGAAGGTAAAACAATTTCCAACAAATCTTAAAACTAGGGCCCTACAATCACATTGTTCTTGTGCAAAAAGCCACTAATTTCTACAGCACCATAAGGTATGAAAGGCAAAGGTAATAAGGGTTTTATGTCTTGTGGCATTTTCATTTTTCTCAAATTTGGTAGGTTCAAGACATTACATTATCATGAATGGATATGTAGTTCCAGCATGTACTAGTTATGTGTACAAGCTCTTGCCAAAATGATAATTCAGTTCTAATTTGACTATATGTCTTGGGGTAAATATTGTTAATAAAAAAATTGTTCTAAAATCCCTCCACTCCAACCTAATAAATAAACAAATAAATCCTATAGGATATATTATTACTAGTGATAGGGGCACTGATAATTGCCTTAAGCATAAGACAACCTTGTAGGTATCTGTCTCTTGATGAACTCTAGATTTAAGGGATAAATCCTAGACTCATAAAGATGTAACTGTTGGCAGATTTCTGGCCATTTAATGGAGCAGGCTTTATGAGGTTAAAAACAGAAAATTTGATCAAGTAAAAACAAAGAAAAGTGATTGAAAGATACCACTTTTCCCTGAAATTGTTTTGATTGATCGTTTAGCTTCAGTTCTAAAGAGAGTTTTTGGTTCTAAGAGTGTGAAAGTCCATGACTTTGTGTACTCAGCTTCTAGGAAAATTCATCCCCTTTTTGATGGTAGGTTGACTGAGAATTCTCATGAATATAAGAGGCAAAGGAAGAGCAAAAATTGCCAACTACAGTAAATGAACAGACCAATAATTCCTTTGCCATGCTCAGTTTACAGATGTTATTGTTTCAAAAAGAAAGAGCAAAAACTTGTCAAATACAGTTAAGCCTTTTGTGCATGAAACACAAGAGAGAGTTATATGCTGATACTGGCACATTCAGTACTATAACCTATAACAAAATTTGTTAAGTGGAGAGGGAGAGAGTTATATACTGATACTGGCACATTCAGTACTATAACCTATCACAAAAGTTGTTAAGTGGAGAGGTACCCCTTCTATTGGAGGACTTGTTATGGCTCAGCACATCAATCTCTCCTCCAACCTACTCTCTTGCTGGGAACATTGCAATTCATGTTGTTGAATGGCTGAACACGGTCACTGTTAATCTTTCCTTCAGCAATTTTAATGGGAACCTGTCAAAATCCTTGGGCAACAAGCTTACACAGCTGGAGAACATAGATCTTTCCCATAACAAGATTCAGGCTTTAAATTTATCATTTAACAACTCTGAAGGCAACGTCAACTGTTCTGAAGGCTCTCTCCGAAGATTGAAAAATTAGTCATTCGTGCACAAATCCTGCGTGACTGCAAGCAAACAGAACATGAACAAAAGTAATCTGATTGGGTTGAATCCCTGATTTTCTCAACCGCCCAAAAAGTTGCAGAGCTTCCAGTCCATTCCTATGGAATCCACAAGCAGCAATCATGGCGTGCCAGACACTCACATTTTTACCAGGCATGTCGTCGAACACCTGGCGAGCATCCTTTATAGCTCCAGATTTCCCATACATATCCAAGAGGGCAGTTTTCACAGAAAAAATTTTCGCAGAACTCACTCTTCAGAAATGCGTGAATGAATCATTTTTTCATGAAAAGTCACAGAAATTCCGGAACAGGCCTTGAGCAGAGAAGAGTATGTGAAATTATGGGCCCAGAATCCCAAACTGAGCATTTGGCGATAAATCGTAAATGCTTCTGACTGGGGTCTGCGCCAGGCATGAGGTCTGATGATTACGTTGAACAGAAACGCGTTTTTGTGGACTGCAGTGTTGAAGAGTAGGCTGGCTCCGCCTGCGGCGCCATGGCTGCCATAGCTGTTCACCAGTTTTGCCGCCGGAATCCATGAATAATGTTTTTGGCAGTTCTGATGGAGGTGGTGCTGTTATAAATTTGAATGTCTGAGAAAACCTTACGATCCGATACTGAAGACTGGAATAGGTGCGGCTTCACATTCACGTTCACACACATCGTCTTTAAGTGTACAAATCAAATTTATGGAATCCGGGTAATGGTTTCTCTCTGTACTTTTCAGGCTTGCAGTAACAATCTTGATGGAATCCGCTTGCAGGAAATCATGTTTTTGAACCCAATTTCGTTTTCCTTCGTCCGAAAAAGATCGGGAATAATAAAACGCGGCAGCTGAGTGGAGATGTTTTTTATTGTTTTGCATAGGCAGCAGCGGTAAGAGCATGGACCGTAGGCATGGGAGGCGGTGTGCAGTGCCGAGGTTTGGGCAATGTTGATGGCATGACAGGTTGCTACGTGGACGAACATGGTTACATCTATTCTCTCGGGAGTGTAAAGAAATGTATGATATCGTTGGTGGTTCAGGTATGTAACGATGAAAGTATGAAAGTATGATTGGTAAACCATGATTGGGATGCATGATGTTAGTTCAACCATCTTTTTCATTGAAGATGTAAAGGACTTGCAGGGAAAGGTGGTGTAAATGAAGTCTACAAACAAATTTTAAGTTAGCTTTTCAGAGATGAGAGTTACTCTTCAGAAATAATGAAACATTTAAGAAAGAGATTGCAAACATTTTGTTGGTGCTAGATAATATTCATAGAAAACTTCCCCGACAACGATCACAAAAATACAATACCCAGCACTCTGTTTATTGAAAATGTTTCTTTAACAAGTCCAAACAACATCATTATTGTAACTTGTTGGGAAAATGGGGTTCTGCAACATGACCGGGAAAATGGGGTTCTGCAACATGACCCTGCTGTCATTGACGTATACCATAAAAATTTTGATTGACCTGAAAAGCTCCAATCTCAACTTCAATGCATCAAAAGAAATATTTTGCCAGTATGCATTTGCAGGAATTGAAAATGTAAAGGATGAATTGGAAGTATGCATTTGCAGGAATTGAAAATGTAAAGGATGAATTGGATGAGGTCGTTAAAAAATGTAATGGAATAAGTATTGGCTTCATTGGGTGCCAACCTTCATGAAAAAGATATTGGATATTGGAATTATTTATGGATTTCTATAAAAGATTCTTCGCTTTGGGAGGTGAAACAAATATTAAAATTCACTTATGAAAATCATAGTACAAAGTTGGAAAAATGCTTATTCTTAGATGTGGCAACCTTTTTTCGTTAAGAGAAAGAAGAAATCCTAGTTAAACTTCAGCAAAGTGATGATAAAAATGTTGAACTCAAAGTTCGATATGCTCTTAATGTGTTGAAAAAGAATCTTTTAATTCATGTGGATTCTAATGGTGTTTTGCATATGCATGATGTGTTTGCTGAGCTAGGGAGCAACATAGTTAAAGATGAAGATCCATGCCCTAGCTGTGGTAGCCGTATGTGGCATTCTTTCAATGTCAAATACATGCTATCTTATTGATGAGCGGCAAGGTACCCCTACACTCAACCATACGAATTACAAGCGTTCACGTGCAATCCAATCAAATTCCGTGGATGGGACTAGTTGTGAGACCTAGATCATTATACTTTGATTACAATTCGTCGTCTTCCCACTTGAACTAGTGGCAGCTTTGTCACATATGATTTAGTCCAAAGTGAGGCATATGATGTTGTTCCTAATTCTACACTACTCCTGATGGCGACAAAGAGATGAATTAATTAAACTTATGAATAATGAGAAATAAGACCTAAACTAGTCTATGGGCAATGGTATTTGCTCTTAACTATCCGTACACGTCTTGGACTTCGTGAGATTACTTCTGGGGTTGCCAAGTGTATGTCACTAGTTGTGCCAAATGATACACCTCTGGGTTACCAAGTATTGACACTTAAATGCTTGTGATTAAGTCGTACACATTTCGCTTAATAACATGAACAATAAATAGCAATAAATGGAAATATTTAACTAAAGAAAACAATAAATAATTAATAATAAACAATAAAAAGTAATCTAAGTGAATGCTGCAATGATGGAACACACTTGAACTCCAAATCAAAATCCATTTGAACTTACAAGATCCATAGTAAACACACTACAGGTTCACATATCAAAATCAAATCCAAGAATCACCTAACATAACACTATAATTCAAATGAATAAATGCCAAATCATACGTAACACATTAACACATATCCAATAGTTACTCTTGTATCTCAGTCCAACATCCTTGCTAGCCATGTTACCTACCTAACACACACACAGGCCGAGTGTATATAATCATGCTAGTTAAGCATGTAAAGACATCATAATTATATTGATGAGCAGAGAGGTACCCCTACACCCAACCATACGATTACGAGCATTCACGTGCAATTCGGTTGAACTCTAAGGATTAAGTGCTTATGCACTTACACAAAACAAGGATGAGTTTATGCAATCGTTGTCTTCTCAAGCTTACTTGTAAGGCACAGTTGTATGGTTAAGTAAACTCGAGGCATATGATTTTTATTCTTTTATATTTTAGGTTCTTGGTGCTTAAAATAGAGAAATGAAATAATTTAATACAAATTTGATTCAACTAATTAACTATTCTCTAACTAGTCCTAACATCAGCATCCATTCCCACTCTCCGGACACGTCCTAAATTGGTGTAACACTACTGGGATTACCAAACGCGAGTCGTTACTGAGTTACCAAGTGTTCCACGTATGCTCGAAGTGGTCGTGCTGAGTGTGCTAATTCATTGAGAATTAATAATTTTATAAAAACAACATTGATTAACTAATGAAAGCATCAAATAATTGTAAATAACATTAAATACAATAATTAAGCTATTCTGAATGCTGCAAGGTTTATTACAAAGTTCATCTTTATTTTTGGACATAAGGTGTGCTCAGGTACACAATGCTCAAATAAAGATATGTTCACTTTATGACTCCTACTACGAGCAATCAGAAATAATTCTAACTCTAAAAAGGAAAAACTGTAAGAGTTCGGCTAAGGGATTGAACTAGAACTACCTCAAGACCAAGTGCGCTTGCCTCTTATTTATAGCCAATGAGACAAGTTTCGACATTGCATATCCAATGTTGCTTGGTCGACCTCGATATTGCATATCTGATATCGGGACTCATCATACCCCCATGATTGAATGAAAACTCATCCTCAAGTTCTTTACAAAATATTGGAAAGGTACGGGATTATTGATTGAATGACAACTGACGATGACAGACTCAAAGTGCCCAATGAACAGATCGACAAACGTATTACAACATTAGTGTTTATAACCATTGTGGTGAACACTATACATAGTTGACATCTAGACCCTCATTTGATAGCTTGAAGAGAGAGAGAGAAAAGAAAATGAGGCACGTTGCTGTCGATGTCAAAAATGTGCACACCATTGTTTGTCCATGGCCACATGACCAAGCTTATTCCTTGCGTAAATTCTCTTACTCCAGTCCATCCTAAGTGCTCCCTCCTATCCTAGTCCA
>MNCI01014006.1:0-20566 GCA_015680685.1 Gnetum montanum
GATGCCAAAATGTCAAATGCCAAATGAAAGTGCCAACTACCAACCGCTAAGATGTTGGGGGTCTAGGGGTATTTATAAGGCTAAGGTTAGCCCAAAAATGTAGATTGAATGCCTTATGGCAATGCATTAGGTGGGACTATGAGAAAAATTTAGAAAATTTTCTATGTCTAGAAGTGACCAAAAAATGTTCAAAAGTTTTTCTAACTTTGGTTGCTACGCTCACTACGCTCACCCCTTGTTGTGCTCAACCCCTTGCTATGTTTGCTATGATCTAAAGCATAGTCTTGATAGTTAGAAAAAATTTTGTAAAACTGGTATTCTATGCTAGCTATGCTAGTAATGCTCTAGAGCATAGTAGGGGCAATGGGAGCATAGCACAACACTTAGAAAAATTTCTACAACTTGTGTCATCATTTTGATGCTTAGAAAAAATCTTGCAAAATTGGCTCTATGTGTGCTAACTACACTAGCTATGCTCTAGAGCATAACAAGGGAAATGGGAGCATAGCATAACAATTAGAAAATATATGCAGTGTGTGTCATCATTTTGACACTTAGCCAAAATTGTAGAAAATTGGATATTTAAGCTTACTATGATCTACTATAATGGAGGGCATGGTCCCAACACTTAGACAAATTTGCGAAAAGTGACATAATTTTAACACTTAGCCAAAATTTTGCAAATTTAGTAGTTGAAGCTGACTACACTTCCCACTAGGTTGACTATGCTCTAGTGTAGTGAAGAGCATAGTCCCAGCACTTAGCAAAATTTGTAGAAACTATCATAGTCCTGACACTTAGCCAAATTTGTAGTTGAGAAGTAGTAGTCCAAATTTTTGTGGTGTTTCATTGGCCCCTCTTTGTTGACATTTGGAGGAATAGCCAAATAAATGTCAACAAAGAATTGCAAAACACCACAATAGATGTGGCACCAACATCACTCATCGATACTAGATCAGTTGTCGTTCCACCATGTTCAAGAGTGCTGTGGATAGTGGTATGCTAGGGCAAAGGATGTAGGCAATGCTTGGGAGGTGAAATGCAAGCAAGGGAGATGAAATTCAAATAGTGTATCATGATGCAAGATGTGAAATCAACATAGTTGATGGTGACCATGGCATGAAGTGGCTTGCCCCTGAAATGTTGACCTCTCTTCAAAGTGCTCATAAGAGAGTCAAATTCAATCCAAGGCTAGGCTGATTGCAAAAATATAGTGTTATCAATTTACTTGGGGATGTGCTTTTTCCCATTCTCTTTTTTTTCCATGAGGTAAACCTCCATTGTGTCCAACTTACTATTGAATGCTAGTTGCAGGGCGTTGGCCATCGAGTGGATGGGCTTTATGGGCCATTGAGTAGATGGGCTTTGCTTTTGATGCAACCACGTTGTGTCTGTATGATAGGTGATTCCTCCCATGGATGAGGTGCATTACATCTACTTGGATTTTGACCAACCAATAGAGACTCCCCATGGGATGAGTTACATTATGTTTTCCATGGGTTTGGTGGTGTGATGTGAAGAGAGTACGTCAAGTGCATCATAATGCATATGCATCATACGGATGTGTAATCATGAGTATGTAGGGGATGAGTGTCTATTAGGATGAAGGAGTGGATGTGCATAGGCTATAATGGGATGAAGGGAATATGCACTCTTGATTAGCTTAACTAGTCCAATCATGCACATTGAAGTGATGTGGTGACTTGTTGCTACGATGATATGCATCTTTGCATGACTATCTCTGGGGTTTCATCTTACAAACATAACTCCAAGAAGATAAGAAAATCACAAAATGTGAAATGCAAGTGAAATGTCAAATGCCAAGATGCTATAGATGTGTGAAAAGTTGAACCAATTGCAAGTGCACAAGAAGCTAGTGGAAGTGCCAGTGTGATGATGTTGTGAGTGTCGTAAAGGTTGCACCAATGGCAGGTGCTCCAAAAGATCAACAACATGCCAGTTTAAAGTCCTGGTAGACCGTGAACCTAGTTTAAGGTCCTAGCATATCATGATGTGCTAGATTATAGTCCTAGTAGATTGTTGGGTGCTAGTTTAATGTCATAGTGGATAGTGGATGTTGTGCTAGTTTAACATCATGATGCAAGGACAAGCTGTGCTAGTTTATAGTCATAGTAGACTATGTTGTAGATGCCAATTTTAGCATCATGGCCCAAAGGCAAACTATGCCAGTTTATAGTTATAGTAGACTTGCTATGCCAATTTAACATCATAATGGATAGGTGTGCTATGGATGCCAATTTAACATTGTAGTCCAAGGATGTTCTATGCTAGTTTAGCATCATAACGAACATGCAGTGTGCTTACCTTGCTATGGTGAGGTACAGTACTACATGCGTAGTCATGCTATGTGCCTACAAGATCCTACAAAAATCAACTAGAAAAACATTAAGTAGCACCTATCGTAAACTAAGTTAAAATGCACAAATGAAAGAAAATCAATGTGAAGAGCAATAGTTCTAGGCCGTTCCGGGTTGCAACGGTAGTCTAAGTCCATTTCAGGCTATCGAGTATTGCTCGTTTCAGGCCATTTTGGGCCATTGCTAGTTTAAGGCCATTTCAAGCCATCACAAAGGGGTTGATGATTTTTAAGGCCATTTTGGGCTATACCTTGCCATTTTAAGGCCATGGTAGGTCATAGGTTACTAGTTTAAAGTCATTTCAGGCAATGGGCTAGGTTAAGGCCTTTTCAAGCCTTGTGTTTTTTACAGTTGTAATTTTATGATTTTTATGTGTTTTTGATGTTTTTCAAATGCAATGTGTAAGATAAGTCAATGAATGCATAAACAAAGCAAAAAATGCATGAATAAAATAAAATGTGTGATCTAAGCAAGCAAGCAAAATGTAAATGTGTAGGCTAGTGTGATGTAAATGAAAGTTCAAAATGCATGGCAAGTGACGGTAAGGGGTAGGCAAGCACCTAAAGCATTTTTGGCCAAGGGAGTGCCTTGATTGGGTAGTTGTTTCCTAATCTAGTTTGGATTAGGGGATTCACAAGGCCTAGGATCCTCTAGAAGGCTATTGGCTTCAACCACTCATTCGAGTGTGTTTTCCTTATGCGTTGCATTGTTTATTGCAGATGCATCACTCCACCTCTGACACTTGCTCCATATCTATGTTGTGGATAGCTGAAGAGGATGTGTTATCGCTGTGGATGATAACTTGACCACCTTCATATGGAAGGTGGAATTATTAGTAGATGGAAGATGAAACAACTTATACTTGAGCTAGAAAAGGCTCACCTAGGATCAGGTTGAAGCCTGGAATCTCCTCTATGACAATGAAATCTATGCTAGTGGGAAATTTCTCTCCTACCACAAAGTCTAAGTTGAATGTACCCCTGATGGTGATATGTGATCCATTGAAGTATTTTAGACACATAATTTTGGTTAGCCTAATTTTTTCTGCTAGGCCTAGCTTGTCAATGATGGAGTATATAACTACATTTTTTGTTGCACCATCATCAACATACACTCTGCAAANTAGATGTGGGCCTCCATTCCTATTACAAAGGACATCCTTGTAGATAAGAACATCATTCGTGAAACTATGTTACCCCCTACACCACAAGAATCAGGTTCAACATCCCTAGCATTTTGTGACAATTCAGTCAAGGTCAACCTTGAATGAGGGAATGTTACTACATATCCACTATCCATTAGCATACGTGTTGGATGGTGCATGGTTTGCAGAGTGTATGTTGATGATGGTGCAACAAAAAATGTAGTTATATACTCCATCATTGACAAGCTAGGCCTAGCAGAAAAANCTCTTATTGGTTATGGCCTTTACTTCAACCATGAGGTTTGTGAGGCACTCGTTCATCCTCATACATTGCCATTTAGTAGGCCTACCTAGGTTGCTAGTGGGGTCAGCCTTTGAAGGAGAAGAGATTGAGATGTTGCCCATTACTTAGCTTTGGGTAGGTGAGGGGCCATCACGTTTTGGCACCCTTATGACAAATGATGGTTTACAAGTTGTTGCAGGGCCAACTCATTGTGGTACTTTGATGACAAAAGGTTTCTTAGCAATTGTTGTTACTACATTTTTTGGTTGCCAGTTTAACATCTTAGTGGACGATTGCTATGGGACCCTAACCACAAAGGGTGTTGCGGGTGCTTGAGGTGGCACTTTGATAACAAAGGGGGGCCTCTTGCTTGTGGAGGCTAAGGGGATCCTTACCTTGCTAGGAGGCATGCAAATCACAAATTGTTGTTAAGTAGGTTTAGACCACCTATGCTGATGAAGTTTATGATGTAGTGGCATTGTCTACATTGGATTGGCTCACTGCATCGAGTACCAATTAGTCCCTTTCTATCATTCTTTGCAGATTTTCCTATAAAGCCTAATAGTTGTTAGTACTATAACTGAAAATCTGATGGTAATGACAATATTAGTCTAGTTGGAAATTTTGTACGACCAGCAGCTCATTTGGTACTATTGAGGTAGGGTTCCTCAATAGTTCACAGTACCTATTATGCTATTTCTTGGTAGTTTCTAATACTTATTTGTATTGGATTTTCCTAGATTTCAAGATTTAATCCAACAACTCTGAGGATTTCATTGCTAATGAAGTGGACTTTGAGCAATTGTTATGCTCAAACTAAAGCCTTGTAGTGGCTTGTCCTATGGCCCCTATTGATGTGGGTGAATTGGTGCCAAAGTTGTTAACTTTGTGTGTTAGGGCCTTAGGCTGCTTTGCCTTTGGGCCCTGATTGGTTGCTTTTGTAGGTATGGCTACTATTGCCACTATTGTGTTTTGCTTGCACACGTGATTGTTTTTGTAGGCCACATAGGTTGGGTTATTTCTTACTTGTGCTACCTCCTCTATGCCCTTTTTTGGGTAAAGGCTTGGGTAAGATACTTCGAGACCAGGTAGTATAGTTTTGACTTGATGAAGTCATTGATTGCACCCTTGAAAATGGCCAATAGGTAAGTTTTTTCTAGCAGCTCATAGATTTCTTACAAGTTGATTTCCCATTGTTGGATGACTTTGGCCACAGGCTCTAGGGACCCCTACTTGACCTACATGAGCTGGTCAAGGGTTACTTTAGGTTTTAGGTTGTACCTAAAGCATGCAACAAACTAGTTAAGGAGATCCTCTAGGGAGGAGATTAAGGCCCTGGGTAACAAACAATACTAGTTTAAGGCCTTGTTAATGAGATACATGGAGAAGACATGCATGATGGCATGTAGCCATACTTGCAAAAGTAGGCACTTGGACCTAAATGTAACCAAGTATGCGTTGGGGTCACCTTCACCATTGTACTTGGTGAGTTGAGGTAGCAAAACCCCAATTGAGAGGGTTAGGGGTGGTATCGTAGGACTTATGGGTTGATCCTAGTAAAATTCCATCACCTTGATGATTTTAGAGCAGGTGGCCTTGACCTAATTGATCTCCTCCATCAAACTTTGGATCAATTAAAATGCCTAATTCAAGCCTAGAAGTGTGCTAGCTAGTTGCATTGGCTAAGCTTGTGTTGGTTGCATGACAAAGGACTATATTGTTGGTTGTGAAGTATGTTAGTTTAACATCGTAGCAAACAATTTTTGTCATTTTAACATCATATTAGATGATTGTTTCTAGTTTAACATCATTGCAGATGGTTGTTTCTAGTTTAATGTCATAGTATATAGTTGTTGCTAGTTTAATGTCATAGCAAACGATTATTGCCAATTTAACATTGTAGCAGATGGATGCAGTTGATATGGTGGCTGAGGGATGGGCACTGTAATCAAGGTAGGCCACACATGCATGGGTTGGATTAATGTCAAGGGCACTAATGAAATAGGCTAAATGTAGGCTGCCTAAATCATTTGGGGCTAGGTGGTGACCCCTGCGTAAATGTTGATGCAATGGTTTCTTGTAAGGAAGGTTAAACTGGCATGATCACCATCTCAAAGAGGATGGGTGAACCAAGCCGAGGAGGGATAGTACTAGGGAGTGATTATTGTAAGACAATGTAGAGGGAGCTCTTACATTCAAAGCAAGCCTTGAACACATCTTCTTCCTCCTATGAGGCTTCCTCATAGGTTGTCCCTACATCATGCATGTTTGCACAAATGAGTTGGAACAACAACTAGTGGTAGGGCTCTATGAGTGGGATTATGTTAAACAAGGAGGGGTTGCACTCCCATCCATCCTAGTGGACTCATTCATAGTCCTATTTTACCTCCAAGTCAAGCCAATCCACTAGTAATCCTTTTTGGATTTTGTCACAAACAAAATTGTATTGTTTGTGGCTTAGCATAACATGCTTTTGGTGGATCATGCTATCAAATGTGTTAAACACTGATGTGGAAGGTTGATCTGGATTCATGTTCATAGATTAGGTTGTGAGAGTTGTTGTTTGCAAAAAAAAAAAGATAACTCTAAAAACTACAAAAAAATGACTAAGTCTGCCAGTAGTAGAAAAATCGCTAAGTATAAAAATGTAGAAAAATGGCCAAGTGTAAAAATGTAGAAAAATGGCTAAGTATGGAAACTGCAAAACATTACTAAGTATAAAACTATAAAAATTTGGCTAAGTATTAAACTACGGAAATTTGGCTAAGTACAAAACTATGAAAATTTGGCTAAGTATGAAAATGCAAAAAAAAATTGCTAAGTATGGAAATGCAAAAAAAAATGTTGTGTGCTACACTGAATTCAACTATGCCCTCTATGCTAAGAGCCAACTATGCTCTCCCAAGTGCCTAGAATTTTGCTTAAGTACCCAAAGATATGCTTTTACTTTTGTCCAACAAGGTTCCAAGGGAACCAACAACAAGGTCCAATCTACACTAACTAGTGGTGGAGAGAGGATGCAAGACAATAATTACAAAATGTAGAAGGAAATGGCAAGGTCATCCTTCTAGCACCAAAAACTATAATGATCAAAAACATCAGTAGCTGGAACACTAAGTAGTTCACGGGCACATAGCCTAACCTTGCATTTGCATGACAACCTTGGTGGAGAGGGAGATAGGGTGCCCTAAACAATCTTTTTGATTGAACAAGGACTTTGCTAGTGACAACCAAGGCGATGGGTGCAATGAGGGATGGTGTGGTTAGCCAAAAATTCAAATGCAAACAATGTGAAATGGTGCTAAGTATCAAAGTGATGTTTCATGGTGCTAAGTGTAGAGCATAGCCATAGAATGGGGGTGAGCATAGCTAAGGATTTCACTTGAAATAAGGGTGTCAACCCACAGAGACTACCAACCGAGCATAGTACAATGTGAAAACATGTGAAAGAATGTGAAAATATGCAAGAAAAATGTAAGAAAATGCTAGAAACAAGAGACAGAAATGAAACACCACCCCAAATGGGAGTGTAGTTAACTCCAAAAGGATCTTAGAATGTACACAGTATACAACAAGTGCATTGGCAACATATTCAAAGTCTTAGTGGCGTCGGGCCATGAAGTATGGTGCTTGCCATGATGAACTATGCTTACCAAGTTGGCCATCATGGTATACCATGCAATTTTCTATAGGGCTACAACAAGGCTATGATGTACCATGCAATGTAAGGCTACAACAGGACCATGGTGTACCATGTGGTGTAGGGCTACAACAAGGCCGTAGTGTATTATGTGGTGTAGTTATGCCTCTCTACCAATGTGATTTTCTTTGGGTCTTGTTCATCCACAAAGCTAAGTGCCAAGATGCCAAAATTCCAAATCCCAAATGAAAGTGCCAACTATTAACCCCCATGACATTAGGGGTCTAGGGTTATTTATAGGGCTAGGGTTAGCCCAAAAATGCAAATCAGGTGCCATGTGGCAATGCAGTAGGTCGGACTATGAGAAAAAATTAGAAAATTTTCTAAATTTGGAGGTGACTAGAAAAAGTTCAAAAAATTTTCTAACTCTAATTGCTACGCTCGCTATGCTCACCCCTGGCTATAGTCAACCACTTACTATGCTTACTATGCTCTAGAGCATAGTCCCAACAATTAGAAAAAAATTTCAAAACTAATGTTCTGTGCTAGCTACACTAGTTATGCTCTAGAGTGTAATAGGGGCAATGGGAGCATAGCACAACACTTAGAAAAATCTCTACAACTTGTGTCATCATTTTGACACTTAGAAAAAATTTTGCAAAACTAGCTCTAGGTGTGTTGACTACATTAGCTATTCTCTAGAGCATAGCAGGGGCAATGGGAGCATAGCACAACACTTAAAAAAATTTCTACAACATGTGTCATCATTCTAACACTTAGCCAAAATTGCAAAAAATTGGTTGTTGAAACTAACTATGCTCTACTATAGTGGAGAGCATGGTCCCAGCACTTAGACAAACTTATGGAAGGTGCCATCGTTTTGACACTTAGTCAAAATTTTACAAATCTAGTAGTTGGAGCTAACTACACTTCCCACTGGGTTGACTATGCTCTAGTGTAGTGAAGAGCATAGTCCCAGCACTTAGAAAAATTTGAGGAAAGTGCCATTATTTTGACACTTAGTAAAATTTGTAGTTGAGAAGTAGTAGCCCAAATTTTTGTGGTGCTTCACATAAGACTAGAGCTTGTAGATCAATAAATCACCATTTTTTTCAATCAGATAGAAGATGTGATGATCACTATAAATGGGTCATCTTATCCAACAAATTTTCTTGTGATCAATGTGAAGAATGATGATAGGGAATTTCCTATCATTGTGGGAACAGCATGGCTTAGCACAATTGATGCTAAGTTGGGAGTGAAAAACTAATCCTTGAAAATTTCCAATGAAGATGAGCAAGGAGTCATACATACGCAATGATTTCAATGCATTCCTGATGATAAAAAAGGATGTAGTTGTGGACTGGAATTTTAAAATATTAACATGATCCGTACATCATCCAACAACAAATGTGAAGAAAAGTATGTGCATAAAAAGAGACAATAATCACTAAACCAAAATGCACCCAGTGATTAAGAAATGAAAGCATAAAACCATCCAAAATATGGATTGAGATACCCAATTCACTTATTAATTCCTACCCCAAGAAAATGACCCAAACTAAAAACTTATAAAATAACATCATAAACCATAATCACACATCAATAGATAGTGGAAATGAAGATCTAAAACCTAATATTAATGATAAACAAGAAAACATAAATGAACCTTCTGAAATGGAAAGGCTATCTAGCCCAATAGAACATATATCTCCAAAAGATCAGAATTTGATTATCATTAATGTCACATGGGATGATAAATGAAAATTTAAATCAACAAGAATAATAAATAAGAAACCTAGACTGTATGATACTAGGAATCTAGGGTTCACTTTATGAACACTTGCCCATGAATTCAATAATGGAAGAGTCGTCCTATCTTAAATTAGGAATTGATAAGTGCTTTTCAACTTTTTTATTTTCTAATTTTTTGGTTTATAATTTTTTGTTATACTTTTTATCTTTCTTACCAAATTTTCACATCCTTTAACATCTTTTCTATTATTTTATACTTTTTCCATTTCTGAATCATTTTCTATTCTTGGATATTTTAAAAATTCTTTCTATATTTTTATGTTCTTAATCTTTTACTATTCTTATAATTTTTCATTATTTTTATTGTACATATTTTTATTGATTTTTTCAATAAACTGCAAAGAAATAAAGCAAGATGTAGTTCCAATAATGTGAATATTGTCCTATGTTATCAAATCAAAGAAGGATTTATTCTATATGTAGTTAGACCACATCATCCATACACTCATTTCCAATAATAATATGTTCTTATCATGGTCATAATGATATTCTTTTCATAATAAAACTAAAATAAACTTATGATCATGATGTCTAGATAGAAAAGTGAAGAACTAAGTGGGAATGACAAGTGTGTGACATCAAGGAGATTTTTGGATTCTCTGAGACTACTACTATAAGTTTTATCCTATTGTTAAGACTATATTATTTTCTTGAGTTCTAACAAAGAGTGAAAGTATGAGTACAATAATTTCCACCTTATCATGTCATTGAAAATACATGTTACCCATGCCTGAAGGTAGTCCTCTGGTAAGGTCATCATAGTAAAAATATAATAAATGCACAAGATAAAATTTCTAGCAGTTCCACTGGAAAGAAATGTTACCTATGATTGAAGGTCAATGAATTTTTAGAAATCTCAAAAATAAAGAGTGCTATTAATAAAATCCTTTCTTGAACTACATTGTCAAATAATAATGCTTCTTACAACAGTGGTAATCTTATGGTTGCTAGTTTTGGAATGATACAATGCCATATCATTGGTAAGTTGTATGGACTTGGTTTGGATCTTGCATAGAAAGCCTAATGATTACCTTAACCATACATTACACACAAGAATTCAATATGCCTATGGTTAGACATCTTACATCCCAATTTTTGACAATCCTTTCTAATCTCATTTAATCTCATTGGTATATCTAATCATACTTCTATGGTTTTGTATAATATAGTGTTATTTTCCCATTTTGGTAATACTAAAATGTTTTTCTTACAAGGTAGGCATGTTCTACATTCAACTTCTTAAGTGCCTATGGACACTTGTAGGTGTGGTTGTATAAGGGTACTAAGGGTTGAAGCCTGCTTTAGGGAGGATCCACTTATATAACATTTCTATCTCATACTTGATGATGAGTGATGGAGCAATCCAACATCCAGCCATAAAAGTCACCAGTGTTCATGCATGATCCAATTTTAATTAATTGATGCTCAATGTTATTATGCAAGGAATTAAGTTTAAGTTCATGATCGTTATCTTCTCACTTTGAGTTAGTGAAAGCTAAATGTATGATTTAACTCATAGTGAGGCATATGATAGATGATGTTATTGGGCTCTTATAACCCCTAATCATAAACATGATGAAGGTGAAAATAGATGCTAAATCTAGGTAATCACAAGTAAATCTATTCTATTCTATAGTGATAGATATTCATTCCTAATTTACCAAACATGTCTTCAACTCATGTAATTATCACTAGGATTACCAAGTATTATGCTACTAGGAAAAACCAAGTGATAATACTACTGGGATTACCAAACAATCATACTTAATGGACAAAATCAGTCATATCCATTCCATTTACTATTAGTAAGTAAAATTCAATCATGGGGATATGATAATGTCAAAATTTTAAGTTAATGTGACATTGTATCAACAATGTTGTTATACAATGTCGTAGCACATGCTATGTCATCATTGATATGATGTCTCAAGATGTGTGCATAGCAAAGATTTGCTAACCCCATGTATTTTGTGAGATCCCCAATCTACAAGTCTTTATTTTTAATTTTTGCTTTATGGACATGGGCAAGACTATTCAAGATTGGCTGCTAATATGGATTCTACACTAAAATAGTGTTGATCTTAGCTTTGGCCATATGGATTTCTTTTTCATTAATTTTTTTGTACATGCCCACCTGATCTTAGAAATCTTCCTTGAGCCTTTCATGCTTCTTGGGTTCATTTTGCCATGTGTTTAATTCTATGGAAGACTTTTGATAAATAGCACGTACCTCCTCCATTGATAGGATTCTATTCTCTCTGGAAAAGCAGCTTATGTCTTGGTTGATTTGAACTAATTACTCTCAAAGTTGTTGGATGCTTTCTTCAAGCATGTTCTTTTACCTTTTCACATTGGTCAACCTTGCATTATCAATAACTAGTTGTTTATTTTCCTCTTACAAGGTAGTGAGTGCTTTAGCATGTGCATAGGTTTGTGTCTCTGCTACTAAAGCATCCCATACTTCCTTCTCCTTCTCTTTCTCCATGTCCATATTATGGTTGATCAGGTAATTCACATGGTTTATTTGAAATTGATCAAGTTGGTCAAGTGCAATGAATTACATTAGATCTCATTTCTCTACTCTTAAGGTTGGGAGCTCTTCTTGTACTTTCTGGACTTCACTTTTAGCATGCTCTACCTTGGTCATATCCATGACCAACTTTCCTTTTATGTCTATTAATTCAAACTAGACTACTATGGTATCCCTAGGGACATTAAAGAGATTTTGTATAACTTGCTCCATTTGTAGCAGTCTATCTAAGATGTCTTCATGTTCAACCAAAGTCATTGAGATTTCAACTAGCATTTGAGCTTCTCGTGCTCCAAAGATATTAGCTTGTGACACAATAGGAATATTTAAGGACTCCTTGATGTGATCTATAATTACTTTAGCAACTCCAACTATATCTTGATGATGCATGATCATCACTATGGCTCCTTCTCTAGTTTCGAACATCACTTGGAATAATGCAGCATTCCTATATATCTACTGTGACCAAGCATCCTATCCTCCTAACTATAATGATAATTGTCCATTAGCAAGGTCTGCTGAGATGATGGGTCTAACTACATCATCGATGACTTTGTAGAGATTGGTCCCTTATTTCATCCTCTAGCTAATTATATCTGAAATCTACTATAGATGACTCATTAAAGGTTGATAATCCTATGGAAGCAACGATGGACCTTGTTCTCATTGTTGATCATGTGGTGGTTCGCAACTGGGTCTTGCATGTTGCTATTGGCTAGTAGATTGAATAGATTCTGCATGGGTTGAGCCTATAGCTCCCTTAATACCTACCTAGTTTTCCAATTAATCCTTCTTTGGAAGCATGGGTTTTGACATTTCAACATATGAGGTGTTTTGGGCTTTTCCAAAACATCATTGTATAACCTAGTATGCCTACTTATTTGCACAACTTCTTGATCAAGCAAGGTAATGGTAGTGTTGGCTTCCCCACCTTCTCTTTGAATCACCTTTAAATTTCAAGGAAGTACAACTACGTAATATTGGCATTGAATTTTTCCATTAATATGGTGCTTCCTCTGGTCACATAAGTGGATATCCTATTAAGCCTTTTAGTTGGGAATAGATTAGAAGTGCCAATCTTAAAATATATCTTTTCTTTAGTAGTCAGCTCACTACACTCCTTATCTTCCTTGCCATATGCTTGGTATAGCCAAAATATCGTTATATTAATATCAAACCTTGTAGATATCTACATTACATTAGCCCATTCATTTGGTAAACTGAGGGCTTTGGCTATTGCCTCTATAGAATATGACACAAAAATTCCTTCTATCTTCACTATGGCATTAGCTTGTTTATTTTGCCAAAATTGAAGGGTTTCTTCTAAGTATCATTCTCCACTTGTTATTAGGGTAGGCTATAGGTTAGATGATTAGAGTTATGTTCTGATAGCCTCTAGTGCAAACTCCATGAAAGGGCCAAAATTGAGGTCCATGATAATTGTGAACTTCTTTGACTTTTCTTGAATGCCATAGAAACATTCAAGTGATAGCAATAGGCATTGTCTTTATTTTGGTACTTGTGGTGCTTTAGGTCCACTTAGGTAGAGTATACAGTAGTAGGCATTTGTTGATGAATACTAGAAGATTGGGCTTCCTACTCAAAGTGCTCTACTGTTGGGGTTTGTCCTCCAATATAGCCTCTCCCTTAGCCTCTTGGTCTTTTACTTCCTAATTGTGAGGTTCCTCCTTCCAATATTCTCTTTAAGGTCATCTTCAATTAATCAAGAGTTTGAAATTATTAAAGTGTTCATATCAATCTCTAATAGTTCTTTACCTAGCTCATACCCTTGGTTAGATCAAGCTGTTATCATTATATGCTTGTAGAGTTAGAAAAATTTACAACAAGAAATACCTTAGATGTTACTTCTTTAATTTTCATGATGTCCCATACTTATTATCTTTTGGCTCAAAATAACTTAAAATTAGTTGGAATGATTTATTAGAAGAACTTGTTGAATTAGTTGGCTTGAATTTACTAAATTTATGATGATATCCTTTATGTTTTAACTTAATTACCCTTAAACTATCTTCTAAAGTTAGGTAATTTTTCAAAAAATTTATCTCAAATTTTCCTCAATGTCACCCTCCATGGCTAAATTGTGCACTTTGTGATCAATAGGATTTAAGAAATTTGGAAATCAAAGCTATAGGGACAAAGTTATGGCTTGTGGAAGTTAGCATGTAAGAGCTAAAAAGAAGAAGAGAAAAAACTTCTCTTATCACAAATGTCAAAAATTAAAAAAAATATATAACTCCCCATGCCTATATATCATATTTTTGTAGCACAACATTATTGATACAACATCACATCAATGACATATGAGGGACTCATACATTGCATCAATGACATCACCTCAAAAATTTGCAATTTTTGTGAGAATTCTCTAAGAAAAAATGAGTCAAACTAAACGATAGGAAGATAGTAAGCATTCCTAGAAGATCTTAGAATAGCCATGATGCTCAAGTTTTGAAAAATAAGCATCTAAAGTCCATAAAGAAAGAATTTTAGGCTATGAAATTTTATTAAGTGTATTAGATGGATAGGAGATGGGTAATGAATTTTTGTTATATGTATGGATTACTAGATGTTAATAGAACTTTTCATTGAGTCTGGATTACTTGAAAGGCACAATATGATGTGGAATTGCTTGCTAGGTATGAAGTACAAAGGTTATACAAGTGGGCCCTCCACAAAGCAAGTTCCAGCCCTTAGTTCCCTTGTATAACCACACCTGAAAGTGTCCTTGGGCACTTAATGAGTTGAATATAATGCATACTTATTTAGCAAAACACACATATTAGTATTACCAAGTTGGGAAAATTATGCTATATCATATAAAACCATAAGTTATGATTAAATATATAGTGAGGTGAGATGGACTATAGAAAGGATTGCTAAAAAAATGGAACATGAGGTATCTTACCATAGCCATAATGAATTATTATGTTTTATTAGTGGTTAAAGTAGTCATTAACCTCTCTTTCTAAGATTGAAACCAAGTTTGAGCCACTTCCAATGACATCACATTATCTCATCTCTGAGATTAACAACCATAAGACTATTGCCACTACGAGTATTACCACTTGGTGTGTTGTTCAAGGGAGTTCATTCATTCATTTTACTCTATATATATATTATATTCCTAAGAAGCCACATACCTTTAAGCATGGATAACATGTCTTTCAAATGGAACCCCTAGAAATTTATCTGGTTCATGGATTTTATTTTTGATTGTGTCAACCTTACTGGAGGACTACCTTTAGGCATGGGTAACATGTCTTTCCAGTGACAACGTAAGGTAGCACTTATTGTACTCTTACTCCCATTTTTCATTAGATCTACAAGGAAATAATACATCCTTAATAATAGGATAGGACCTATAATAGTAATATGAGAAAATTCACAAATCCCCTTGATGTCATATGCTTTGCATTCCCACTTGGTTCTTCACTCTTTTAACCAGGAATAATGATTGCAACTTTATTCTTAGTTTTATTATGAAAAGAATATCATTATGGCCATGGTAAGAACCTCTTATTATTGGAATGAGTGGATGGATGTTGTGGTCTTACTATATAGATAATTGATCCCTTATGATTTGATAATATAGAGAAATCTTCACCTTATTGGACTACATCTTGCTTTATTTAGTGTGTTTTATTCACAATTAATAGAAATATGTACACTTAACATGGAAATAAAGTTTGAAAAATTATAAAATATATTAAAAATAAAAAAGATAAAAGGAATGAAGAATTAGTAAAGAATTGAAAAATGTCAAAGTATTGAGAAATTATCAAGAAATTGAAAAGTATAAAAGAATATAAAAATGTATCAAGAAACTATAAAAGTAAGAAGGAAATGAAAATTTAGTAAATTACCTGATGAGCAGCGAGGTACCCCTACGCCCAACCATATGAATCACGAGCATTCATGCGTGACCTGATTGAATTCCGAAGACTGCAAGCACTTACGTACACAAACTTCTAGCTAGCAAAGCCTTAGTTACAGTAGTCATTGTCTTCCCAACCTCACTTGTGATATTCTAAAATGATGGTTAAGTGAGATTGAGGCAAATGATTTTTATAAGTTTTCTTTTTATCTTCAAAGTTTAATTCTTCTAATGTAGGAAATGAAAGGCTATATAATTTTACAATTGCTCTACTCTATCGCTTAACCACCCCTAGCATAAACAACCAATCCCATCCTCCATGCACATCTTGAGCATGTCCTAACCACTACAGGGTTACCAGACATTTAGTATCACTAGCTTGTCAAGTGTCAAATATATGTTCGAGATGGTCATGCTTATGGTTCTCATAAACTATAAAAAGGATTGTAACTATAAAGCGATAATAATAAAATCTTTAGAATTATTAAAATAGTAAAATATTAAAATATTTTAATGTTTAAGCAATTTAATCCAAATGTTGCAAGGAATGTTCAAAAAGCTCATCTTTATTGTAGGTCACGCCAATGGGCTCCAATACATTAGCGTTCGAATAAAGAGCTGTACACTCTTCAAACTCCTACTGTGGGCACTTTGAAAATATTCTAACTTTCATGGAAACAAACTATAAGAGCTTCACTACAACTATATCAAAAGATGCCCTAAATGCTGCGGGTGCACGCATATTTATAGCGGAAAATAGACTCTATGTTAACAAGGTCACGTTAATGCATGGATGAATGTGTCAACAGGGTCATGTTAACATGGTTGCATTAATGAGGCTTAGTTAATGTAGCNGGTCACGTTAATGCATGGATGAATGCGTCAACGGGGTCATGTTAACATGGTTGCATTAATGAGGCTTAGTTAATGTAGCCTAGTCGATGCATCAACTAAACACTTCATCATACCCGCACGACTGAGTAAAAACTCATCCTCATGTTTATTACAACTTGGAAGGTATGAAGTTATTAACAACGCACATGACAAAACACATCTATATTCACACTAACTCTATCAACACACCAAGTGCCCGAGTGTACGAAAAAATAAATTATAAAATTGTGGTTCTCATACATAATAAAATTGAACACCCTGACAACAATGGATTCTCAACCCTACCAAAATGCTGAAGTTGCTACAGAAGGTCACACAATTTCTAGTGGCGGTGATTCTAACAAGCCTTCACCAGCTTCTGGTGCACATGGTGATTAAGGCGTTGATGATGATTTCCCTACAACTACTGCAACTTCCAAAACCAACTAAAAAGCCTCCAACAATGCCCTCATCTTATCTTCTTTGCTTCTAGGATCATTCATATTTCAAACCTCTTTGCCAATATGTGCCAGAACAAGAACATCCCAAGGACATGAAAGTATAGAGAAGAGTTCCTTCAAATTGACAAACCAAGTAGCAAACTATTTCCATTTGATATTGAACACTCAAATTGATGTCTATAGCTGTTGGTAGTTATTCATTCGTTAGAACAATTTCTCTACAATAGAGCATTGTCATTCAAAATAAGTGTGAAGAACTTCAAGTTTTGCATTTGTTGTTTCTAACTTTTGCTTTGTCTCTTTATGTGCTTTGAACTCGCCCTTGTATAAAGAATACAAAGTGGCCACCTACTTCTCAAGGTCTAACCATGGCCCTCCAACTGTTAGCATAGTCAAGTTTGCATAATGGAGATTGGCTAATTCTATATATTCTATCATCTCTTCAATCTACAGCTCTTTGAGATGGATCTCAACTTAATTGTAGGTGTTTAATCCATCAAAGATGGGTTGCCACACCTCAGCTCCTTCCCTAAGCTATTGGAGTGCTTGATTCATCTTAGCCTTTGTGACCTAGATTTCTTTTTCATTAATTTCGTTTAGCAATCCCACTTGGTCCCTATAGTGATTTTTTACTCATTCAAACTTAAGGACCTCATTTTTCCAAGCAGCAATTTCAATAGCTAATTTCTATCGCAAGGCACAGACTTCCTCCATGGATAGATTATGATTTTCAACATCCAATATTCTTACATCAGTGTTTACCCTAGCTAGCTCCTCCTATTGCTGGTGGATAAAATCTTTCATGTGTTAATTTTTGACACCAACTTCTATGGTCAACGTGACATTCTCCTGGTGAACCTCTACCAGGTCCTTGTTTAGATGATAAGAATAAGTGTATGTTAAGAACTTGTTAAAGATCACCAACTCTCACTCATTCTCAACCATTTGAAGTTTCTTTTAAAGCAGTTGAAAATCTTCATCCCTGGTGAGTTCATAATTGAGGAGGGCTAGATTAGCAAGTTGGGCCCTCAATTGGGCAACTGCCATAGCTAAGCGTTGATAATCTGTTTGGGCTGCTTCAAGTTGCCCCTCTAAGATGAGGTAGTTTCCCTTTGCTGAGAGTAGCTTTCACTGGGTTATAGTGATGTTTTTCGGAAGATCAAAGACATCTAGAAGTGGTTTCCCGGTTCCCACACATTGGTCCAACAATTCTTCATGTTGGGCTACATTGATTCTACTATGCAAAGTTCCTACAGACGTCTGCACATCTCCAATTTCATGTACATCTAGTACAGGCACTATAGGTGCATTGAGAGAAATAGTGATTGTATCAACAATCACTTCTACTACAACTTCTTGTCCATGGTGTTGCATTAGTAGGACAGTTGTCCCCTCTCCATCCTCCAAGCACAATGAGAAAGTAGCGGCATTTCTTGAAATTTCAAGAAAAAGTTGTTGGGTGGACACCATTACTTCTCAAACACTAGGGTCTATTCTTGTAGGTACTTGTGTTCATGTGGTAGAAAATATTGGCCCTGCTCTCTCTAGCAAACTTATAGATCAAGCCACTTGTTCAAGATGGCCCATTGCAGGACAATATACCAAAGGGTCTTCTCCACTACCAATTCCTACTAGCTACTCCTATTGGCTCAAGAGCGATTGTCAAATCTCATGTATGTGCTCTACGATCATATGAAAATCTAACCTTGTTGCTTGTGTAGGCGGTGGAGGTGGTTGCTACTCTTCCCTTATTTGTGTTGTGGTAGGAGATTTGTCCTTCATCATCTCATGCCACAAGGTAATTAGGACATGACTGTAATGATGAAAAACGTTGGTCATTGGAACTACCGAGTGGAGTTCTGTGTACACAATTCCAACCTTGGATCCATGCGAGGGCCATGCCAAAGAAAACGGATCCGAGGCACCCTGAACAATCTTGTCGATCAGACAAGAACTTACTTAATCAGTAAAATTTTGTGATAACTAGATGGAAAGATGGCAATTTTGATGAGATAATATAATACCATTAACTTCAAAGGTGATTGAAAATGAGTTAAGCAGTTCAAAGTGATTACAAAAAAAAATTATATAGACGAGGCATGAGAAGCCAGATTTAGAGTATACGATCCCGAAATCTGGGATTTAGCTTGTAAGCAAGATATGTTGGATACAATGATTATAGACGAACTTCAATTTAGGTGAAGCATGTAGCAACAACCAGAAAGCTATTTAAAGATCAAAGTAAGCAAAGGTCGATCTACCTTGTTCTAGCCAATCTCGGTGCAAGGGAGTTAGACCCGAATGCAAAATATCTGTTAACTAGCTATTTCTAATCAAAGATTCTTGCCAATCACTTTTGACGTTCTTACAACCGTTGATCCTCTTTTTTGTTCTCTTGTCAATCTTTGCCAAAGTTGTCAATAATTACCAATGAAAGAGGACTTCTCTTGGAGAAAATATTTGCCAATCTAGAAAGAAATTTTTTGCCCAACCCTTGATCCTTGTCAACCAGAGTATTTATAAGGTTAGGGTCAAGAGAAAAATGCAATTTAGATGATGCATGTCCTAAACCTATAGAATACCGTTGACTTGATGTATTTGTGTTTGAAGTTTGAAATGCTATGCTGCACCACATTCTGAAGCGTACTGCATCTTCACCCACTTTTGTTTGAGCTTTGGCAACAAACTGCTCTATGGTTACGCTGTAATATGCTAGAGGGTGTATTGTATGATATGAATTTTTGATTTCTAAATTGTGTTATTTCTGTTATTGCTTGTATTATCCTATGTCATGCAACATTATATAGCATAGCATAATTCAGCGTAAGATAGTGAACCTGAGTCTCGAGATTTTGCTGAACCATTAAGGTCTCAAAATTCTGCTATCTTCGTTGTTGCAACTAGATGGATTGTCTTTTTTCATTATGCTGCATAAAGCTACATTACACAGCATTGCGTAATGCAGCGTAACACGCTAAAAGTTTAAAATTTTTCAAACATTGTTGACTTGCAAAACTGAAAAATTTCCATTGCACATCCCTTGTCTTGGTCTATTCTCTAAAGTCTATTACGCTCTACTACATGGTGTTGCATAATAGGCCCTTAGCCAAAAAGAAGCTTGCTGAGCCACAGCTTTTCACAAATCTTTACCTAAATCAAAAGACTTTGCTGAACCATTGAGGCCTTGAAATTGTCACAGTGTTTCAATGGCCTCTCTTTGTTGACATTTAGAGGGCTTTCCTGAAAGACGTCAACAAAGAATACGAAACACTAGAGAGGTAAATACATCAACAGTGTCCATCGGTAGTTGCTCAGATGTTGCTCTATTAGATCTGGAAGCACAAGGATAGGAGAAGGAAAATAGCAGGGATCTCAACAAAGTGACAGGAGGGAGGTTCGAGGAAGACTCAAGCATGTGAATGGGAAGCTTTCGTAAACATAGCATTGCGCATCCTTTCGTGAGTGTTTTCTTGAGAGGTTATGCTATTATACTGCACATGAAGGGCTTGCACGAATGAGCTTTATTACGTCTGTATGGCCTAGATGA
>MNCI01014007.1:0-12806 GCA_015680685.1 Gnetum montanum
AGGTTTCATTGTGCCTAGGGTCAATTACCTCATGTCTCAATTTCAATAGTTCCTTCTATGATTCATTTCACCCCATTGTCCAAGTATTTCTAACTTGTGTCTTGTGTATCATAGAACTCATACCTCATCATGGTCGTATTTAACATGTGTGTGTTTTGTTGCACTAGTGTGGATTGCATTTAACCCTTCTAGTACCGAAGGACATTTTAAGGTATGGTTACGTAAGGGCATGATAGGTATGAACCTACTTTAGGGAGGACCTAATTGCGTAACTTTTGTAATTTTCACTCATTGCACATTACCACATCATATTATACCCTCTGAGTACTACATTGCTAAATTTATCCTTTCCTTTATCATCATTTTAATTCAAACATTCCTGTACACCACTACATGTCGTTTTTCCTCACCCTATTCATGAACTTCTTTGTAAAATTCCACTTCATTAAACTTTTGGTGCCCTTAGGTCTCCTCAACATTATCCTAGATCTTTTGAATTTACCTTAAATCCTTCATTTTTGGCATTGGAAATTCAAAAATTTATCAATTTTGCTAAGTACCCTATTTCAGAAGGGACACGATATCAAGTACTTGGTATCATGTCCAATGCGATATTAGTTCCATGCTAGTGTGTACATGATATCGTGTCTATAAAATCTATAGATATGGACCCCTCTACCCCCTCGCATGCATCAACATCATGTTTCACTATTCATGTGAGAGGAGTTACAATTTTCTTTCATGAATTCTCATTCTCTAAGCACCTATCATTCAAACATTAATATCTTGCTCATTAACACTCTAATTCTCATTCCAATCAAACCTACTTAAACTGAGAGTGTTTAACTTAGTCATGGAGCAAGGGCATGCTCTAAGTTGTGTGTAGTTTTTTTGAAATTCACCATTTCCCGAAGGATACCATAAGGGGTAAGTGACCTTAAGAAATTATAAAAATGTATGCCAAATTAATTTTATTTCTTCATCCAAACCATGAAAATTAATTTTTGGAGTCACCTAATAAAATTGGACTTGATATCAAAACTTTTAGGGGAATTTTTATGAAAATTTCTAACTTTGAAATCACACTAGGAAAGAAATGAATTTATTAAAGGCAATGAGTAAGGTATAAATCAAATTTTTTTAAATGACCCTACTAATAGTTGGTCTTGTGTGATTGCAGATGGACCCTAAACAAGGACAACAAGAAGGACCCTCTCAGGGTGTATCCAAATGACCAAGGAGAGGTAGAGGCCAAGTGCCTCCCAAAGAACATGTAGAGTAGGAGGCACAATCATTCAACATTCATTAAGAACCTCATATTACTGCATAATCTAGGCATGCTGAAGGTGGAGAAGGTAGGGCACCTAAACAGGGATAACATCTCACGTTTTTTCATAGAATGTGTTCAGGAAATTTGAGAAAGGTCCACATTAGCAGTAGTGATTATGGAACTCAATTTTGGACCTTTTACTGAATTTTCCCCTAAGTTAGATAGAGATCAACTTAAAGGGTCTCCATTGTGGTCTTTTCTCTCAAAGAGTGATGATTAGTAATTGGGGGAGATGTACCAATTTTAGCATAACAAGGAAGAAGGCACCACCATTGATATTAGTGGGATTTTAGTCAATTTCTCTACCAAGGTTATTTTGAAAGTTCTAAACCTTCTGAATATAGGGTCAAAGGTTGCTCACCTATCCACTTTCTCTGATGCTAATGCATGGAAAATATGGTTACAAAGGATGTACGGTAAGGAGGATAAAACATATGGATAGCTCACACTTGAAGAGAGAATCTATTTCAAAATTGACATCAATCACCTCTTCCTGACAAAAGGATTAAACAAAATTTTCACCTATGTAGCTAGAGGAAGTGTAATCCTGATGGGCAAGGTTGATGCCAACCTTCCCCATCGATATCTCATAGAAATTTTAAGGTGATTTAAAGAACGTAAGATAGGGAAGTTTGCATTGCCTTTTCTCTACCTAATCAAGAAGCTATGATGACATGATGGAATTCTAGGGTACATCAATGACATCCCTAGAAAGGCTCAAAATGCCTCATTTTCCAAATTACTAAAGCCACCAGCACCAAGGAAAGATGCTAGTAAGACACTAGAGCATGAGCAGGAGCAGACAGTTGGCCCCACTACACTTCAAACAACTAGGCCTAGCCAACTTCTAGACACAAGGCCCAATCAATAATAAGAAGCTAGGCCCAGTACATAGCCCACAAGCTAGCAAGATCAACCACCACTACCATCATAGGATTATTGACCGTCGATGAGCCATCTTAGGGCCATCGTAGAAATGGTCAATTAAGTGAGTCATCATGAGGCTAACCTCTTCAAGGTTATTGATGATTCCATAAAACCCATGATTTTAATTGATCATTCATGGGGTAAGGTTTCCATCCAAATAGGAGTAGGGAAATCACATTGGTCACAACAAAACTTTGGAAATGCTGCATCTTTTCAACTGTAATTAGAAATGGGTGAAGGTTCCATAGTAGTGGTTATGCAACACTAGGATGTAGTAGGAGCAAAAAAAGATGGTTATAGACCACATCAAAGAATTTTTCAATGTCCTTGTTGTGCCACTGGTAGATTTTACAAAAGCATGTGATGCTTAAATCATAGCTAGTCCCTCAATGACTCCTGCAGATCATGAGGATTTATTGGATTGATTGTTGCAGATAGGACAAGTGATGATGTCCTTATTTGACATCCTTCAAGATGTCACAACAACACAATTAGACCTCATCTCCACAAAAGGAAAGCTAGTCATGGTGGAGGTAAGGGTCAAACATGCAAAGGATTAGTGGAAAAGACTCTAAGAAAAGTTTGTCACCCTATAAGCTGCATAGCAGGATCCATCCCAATTCATCCCTACAAACTAGCTAGAGTCATTATGAATGGAGTAGCTAAATAAATTATTAGAAGAGAATAAAAGGGTGATAGGGGAAAAAGAGAAGGCTAATTGGGATGCTTCAAAGGGACAAGCTCAAATGTATGCACATGCCAAAGCACTCTAGACCTTACAAGAAGAAAATAAACACCTTACTACCAAAAATCTCTAGTTGATCATAATAGAAAAATAGAAGAATGTTCTCAAGGATAATTTCTAGCAAATGCAAGAACAATTAATAAGAATCAACCAAGACATGAATCACATGGCCAAAGAAAATAAAACCGTCTCAATGGAGGAGGTACACATGATCTGTTAGAAGATAACTATTGAAATAAGCACGTTGAAGAATGAGGCTAAGCAAAATGAGAAGCTAAAGGAGCATTTTAGAGATTAGGTGGGGATGTACAAGTAGATCATTGAGAAAGAAATCCATATGGCCAAAGCCCATATCAACACTCTCAGTGCTCAGAACGTTGACTAGAAGGCCATATTGGATACTTATGCCTTCATCCACCAAGAAAAACTAAAGAGTCGGGACCTGCAGATACAAGATCTCACCGAGTACATGGATTTGGAAAACCTATGGTATGCCAACTTGGCCATCTTGATAGCAAGATATCCAAGGATATATTTTGAGAAGTAGGTAGCAACCACCTATGCCAAGTATGAAGCAAAATTTATAGAACAAAAAAAGACACTACAAAAATTAGAGGTGGTAAATTCTGAATTAGAGGTGGTTAAGACTAGCAACCAAGGGAAAAAATATGTCATGGAAGATTTGGATTGATGGCTCATAGATTACAAGGAATGTGGAGAAAAATCCAAAGCCTATGAAGAGGAATGACTATTGTTTGTGACTTGATACATCAAAGCCAATAAAATGTTTCCATAATTGTCGTGCCCATTGGAGGTGCCAACTCCATCAAATATTGGAACATCAGCATGTACAACACATGATCCCTAGACCAAAGAAGAAAAGCTTCAGACACTACTTTAGAGACATCAATTTCCAAAACTTGGAGCACAAGATAAGGAGAAGAGGACCATGAAGGAGCAACCACCACCATGAAGCACATGAGTTCTAGCAATTTTTTCTTTTCTATTTTGTGTTGGTGTCCCAATTTGTTTTTTAATTCCACACTACGACATGAAGTAATTCATAGTTAGTCAATAATCCCATACCTATCCACTATGTAATCAAATAAACTCATTCTCATTTTGATTATTTAACTCAAGGATGAGTTGTTATTCAGTCCTGGGGATATGATGAATTGTAGTTTGCCAGGCTCCAATATCAAATACCCAATAACAGGTATGTGATATTGTAGCCTGGATAATGATATCAAATACATGATATCATGATTCCTGTGTAGGCCTATAAATATAGCATTTAGGTGCACAGGAAGGGAGTTAGTTGATAAGTCTTAGAGTAGAGTTGTTTTGTTAGTTTTCAGTTCTTTCCCAAGTGCATGCTTATAGTGTGATGATTATAATTGTACAGAATCTTTGTTTGAGTGTGACGTACTTGGACATGCACATAATCAATAATAAAGATTGAGATTACTTCATCATTGCAGCATTCACTTAGTTTTTAATTGTTAAATCATTAATTATTATTTATTATTTTCTTAGTTAATATTTCTTTTTATCATTATTGATTATTCCTATTATTAATGTGGAATGAGTATGTCATAACCATGAATATTTAAGTGTAACTACTTAGTAAACCAATAGCGTATCTAGTAGTGCTCAAGTAATGTGTGCTTGGAAACCCTAGAAGTAGTACACAAGGTCCAAGATGCATACAAATGATTAAGGACAGATGCTTATTGCACTTAGGCTAGCTTAGAATTTATTCTCCATTATCTATTAGTTTACTCAAGTTATTTCTCATTGGCTTTAGGAGTGGCATAGTAATTAGGAATCACATTATACACCTCACTCTAGACTAAACCATACATGAAAAAACAAATACTAGTCCAGGTGGAAAGACAACGAACTATGATCAATGTGTAACTATCTAGGTGCCACAACTAGTCCATCTACCAAGTTTAACCAGATCACACGTACACACTCATATTCATATGGTTGAGTTTAGGGGTACCTCGTTGCTCATCACTTAGGTTGTGATGGTCCTCCTACTTGTAGTCCTTGTTTAGCTGCCATATGAAATTAAACATAACTGAGGGATAGTTATTTAGTTATAATCTTATTTCATTAAAATAAATTTCTTTGTTTGATTAGGTTAAGTCTATTGATTAAAAGTTGGAATTTAGCATTAAGTTCTTAATTAATGATCATAGGCTTATGATATTATTTTATTTATGTTTTAACTAAGGTTGAATATTAATATTAACTCTTATGATTCTTAATTTAATATTATTTTAATAACTTATTCATGGGATATTAGAAAAATTTATAAAAACTTTTCAATGAAAACATAACATGTGAAAATGTAGTGTTTGATGCCCCCATAACATAAAGTGCACCTCTGGTAGCCCAAGGATTAAAGAATGGATGAAAATGGATAAGTGGTTGTCAAGTTATGACTTTTGAAAGGCTACATGCTCTAAAAAATTGAAAAAGCTCCTCATGCATTTGGAAGAAAATGTGAAAAATGAGCTAAGTATCATGCATATTTATTGGATTTTTATGTCATGTTGATGAGGATGCATCAATGAGGCTACACTAACTAGTCTACTTGCATCAATGGGGATGCATCAACATGACTATTTTTCAACTTAAGATATTGGGGAATTTTAAATAACTTTGGGATTAAAAGAAGAGTCAAATGGAAGCCAAAAAGCTAGAAAATCATGGTAATGACATTATTAAGGGTATTAAAACATTGTTATCATGTGAGATGAGTAATTGGAATATGTTTCTTATGCCAAAGTATAAAAAATCTAGATGATGCAAGCTATCAAAATGATTGAAATTGCAATGAGATCCATGATTAGGGGGTTGAATTTGAAGGAAAACAAGATGTAAGTGGCTTCTCCCGAAAGTAGGCTTATGCCTAAGATGCCCCTGCATAACCTCATCATAAGGTGTTTGTATGCAACCTAGATGATGAATGGTTATTTAAGTTAAACACCATATCCATGTAAGAAATTATTTTAGGATTATGGAAACTATAAAATAAAACTATTAATTGACCATGGTATGAGGCAATGAGGTGAGGAAAAATGAACTATGGAAATGGTAGAAAGAGAACCATACAAGAAAAATCTACATCATTATTGTATGACATCCTTAGTGAAATGCATAATTAAGATGATCCAATACCGATTCATTTTGATTCTAGACCAATTCCATTCTAATGATAGTGACCTTACATTGATGTATTTCTCCTCTTCTACTATTATGAGTCTAAGACAATCACAAATGACAATCATCACTCTAAGAAAAGAAGAAAATAGAAGAAGGAAGTAGTTAGGAGCTTAGTCAAAGGGGTGCCTTCGTGCATGCGTAACATGTCTTTTTAGCCCCATAACTAGTGCTTGTAGCCCAAGAGATTTTTAGAGAGTTATACTTTGAATTCCCATTTTTTATTGGGAACCACACCATACAAAGACATGTTGCCTTTTAAGGTCAATAGTAGGTGTGACATCCCATTCCTGGATGCCATAGAAAATGTCAAATATACATTATATTATACATTATGTGTAAGCAGACAATATACCAAATGTCAAATATATATAACATTCAACATTATGCATAAACAAAATAATAGAGAAAATGTAGAAAGAGAAAGAAAAGAATGTTTTATTAATATGGAATGATGTACTTGGATCATGTTTTGAGAGTATTCCTTGGGGTTTTCTTCCTTAGACATCTATCCTTTAGAGGAAACCCAACACTGCCACCATGGTTAGGCCTATCGCCAACCAGAAGGGATGGCCAGTCCTCTTCCTGTCTTGCTTCACTTGACACCCATGACTCACCTTAATCAGCTCTACCACTCCATGCTAGTATGACCTTTAATGCCCATTTATAAATGCCTAATGTTAAACCTCCAAAGGTCACCTCAAGAGACACATCCATTATTATAACATAGCCTTTTGGGTTTTGTTATGATAATGATAACACTTGTTATGAAGAAGCACCATCTTCATTATGCAGTAGCACCATTTGGAAATGGGGACATTATTGTAGGAGTGATGATATATCCATGAGGAGCTATAGAACTTAAGAAGGAAGTTGAGAAATAAATACAACAAATCCCCTTACTATCACATTCTTTTACATTCACACTTGGTCCTTTCCTAGTTTGTTGGGTAACAAGATCATATGTTACTTTTAGTTTTGATGTGAAGGAACGTTCATACTCTCATGATGTAGAACTCCACATGAGACATGGAATGGATGGATGTCATGGACTTATTTTCTAATACCACCAAAAAAGCTGATAGACTATTAGTAGAGAGCATAACCAAAAGACAAAGTTGGGCAAAATATTAAATCATAACTTGATAAATATGTTCAATAATTTTCAAAGTTCATATTAGCTATGGAACAAAACCAAAGATTTCAAGTAAGACTAAATGAAAATAACAAGAAAATAAAAATATATAAAATAATTGGTAAATTATAAAGAAAATGAAAAACATATAAAGAACCTATGAGTTAGTGTTTCCAAATCAAGAGTCTTACTACTAAGCTAACATCTCATTATTGAGCTTGTTATAATTTCTGATTGAACATTTGAAGCTTATATTATAAAAGAATGTAATTAAAACTTAAAGTAACCTAGGATATTGTAAAAGTTGAGAAGGAAAAGTATAAAGCTTATCTTTGGTAATGATAATGACTAATTAAAGTTGAAAGTGAAACTTATAAATTTCATCATATGGTTATACAAGGCTTAGTTGACCTAGTTATAAATTAAAGCTTTTAAATCTTGTCTTATGATTTTATAAGGCACAGTTGACTTAACTATAAATTAAAGTATCTTATCAAGCTTTAAAGAAAAGTGGAACATCATTTAAGCTTATAAACTCATAATCGTTTTGAATTCTCCTTGGATAAATACTTCAAAAAAGATAGGATTGAAACCCATGATAAAAGATTGTTTCGTGAAAATTTATATGAATTAATAAATGAAATATTTAATAGTATATTCTTTATTCTAATTTTAATTAAGTTTGCAAATTTGTAAAATACAGAATATTTCAAAAATTTTAAGAAAATGAAGAAAAACAAAGCACTCCTATTTGAATATTACTATGGGAGGCCTTAATTCAATGATAAACTATTTATCTACTACTATTCTTTATCACTTGTGATGTACAATTATCAAAGTGTAAATAGGATCTCATCATTTGAGAGTTAAAACATGTACATGGTTTAAAATTCCTCATGAACAATGAATATGTCAACTTTCCAATACAAATAATATTGAAAATGAATACTAGGCTTCTTGCAATGCCCTATGTTTAAATACATTAAATATAGATAAAATATTATAGCTATAAATTTGGTTGATTTGTTCTAAATATTACCAGGAACGTATGATAAATTTCTTAATGAAATTTTAATTTTAGTTTGTGTTTCATACATAGCATAATAAGAATAATAATAATAATAATAAGTAGAGATTATGAATTCAAGATATAATAACAACAAAAATATAAAAAGTTATTATTACTAAAGTCCACATGAATGTTTAAAATACATTACCTAAAAATTTTAATTTTAATTTTAGTTTAAGTTTCATACTTACATAAAAAACAAATAAAAAGCAGAGATTGTAAATTCAAACTATAGTAATAAGAAAAATATAAAAATCTATTATTACCAAAGTCCACATGAATGCTTTACCTTTATCTTAGAGAATGTAGTGTTAGTTATAAAGGTCAAAATCCATTATGTGATTTATTAAACTAGTAATGTTAATTGTATTTATCGAACTAGGTAAGGTACAATGCCCTATATTTAAATACATTAAATATAGATGAAATATTACAATTATAATTTTGGTTGATTTATTCTAAATGTTACCATGAATATTTGATAATTTTTTAATGATATTTTAATTTTACTTTGAGTTTCATACTTAGCTGAAAAAATAATTAAAACTAGATATTGTAAATTCAAGGTATACTAAAACCAAAAATATAAAAAGTTATTATTACTAAAGTCCACAAGAATGTTTTACCTTTATCTTAGAGAATGTAGTGTTAGTTATAAAGTTTAAAATACATTATGTAATTTATTTATTTTTCAAAAAAGATCGAGAGAACTTATATTCCAAAAAAATGGAGCTATACAGCTGTACAGCATAGGCCAGTTTCATTGACCTCATTCCCGGCAAGGAAAATGATTCAAAAAATCCCCAAGGATCGCCCCTATGAAGACGAGATTTCATGAACCAAATTCTAAAACAAAAACATTAGTGTACAATCTCAAAAAAACACCTCCCCCAACCCCCATGGCTACCTTCCAAGGGAAGTTTCTCTGGACAGTGCATTCCCACTGACAAGGTGCATGCTGGCACCTGGTTGCCTAGGTTCAGCCACCAAGCGATGTTGATTTTCTGCGATGAACTGGGCAATGCCCGTTGGATGGTTCGTGGATGCGTCTTCAATCCAGAGCCGTGGCTAGGTTGGCGACTGCACAAGGGAGGTCTACTATTGCCCCCCTGTGCTGCTGCTGGTATCATCTCTTGTCCCTGACGTCTCCTCCACCTGGGTCTGTCACTGTTAATCTCGTTTCTAGGGATTGGCAGGTGGGGTGATCGCAGCTCTATTCCTGGCTGTCCCCATACTGGCCACCCATCTTTGACGTTGATACTGGTATCTCAGCTCTGGATGGTTCATAGGTATGCTAATTTTGTTCCAGAGTTTTCAGACCCTACCCACTAGCACTACCGTGATAGGGAGGGCCATCCCTTTGAAGATGCAATCATTCCAGGTGTGCCACAGGATCCAAAGCACCGCCAACATTGGTGAATTACCAGAAAATTTTGGGGAATGAAGGCCTATCATCTGCTGTAATTGCCTACTTACGTGGCACTCATGTAGGAAGTGCTGTAATGTTTCTACGTCCTGGTTGCACAGTGGGCAATGGTTGCTGATATTCAGGCTGCATGTCTACAGCAAGGCCCAAATGGGGAGGGCGTGGTGCAGGATCAACCACCCAAACATTTTGATTTTCTCCGGTAGAACCCCCTTCCATAGCCGCATCCAACATGGATCCATTGTGAACTGTTTCTAGAGGAGCTACTGGGGGTGTAGGGAGATCTCATCTTCGTGGCCCAACAATCTTACATGTGTATAGAGTTGCCTCCAGGTGTGAGAATCAGAGTTGGCCGCTGCCCAGGGGCTATATTTTTGCAGCAGGATTTGCGCCCAGAGGGGGGTCCTCGTTTGTTGCAGATAGTCACCGGAGAAGTCTTTGTCTGCCTAAGGCTACTTCCATCATGAAGGGNCAGATCACACAAAGTCATAGATAATTGAGTCAATTTTTGTGGCGACTCCAATTGGTAGTGATGCCATGGAGGCAACAAAACTCACCATGGCCCTCAAAACGGTAGAGGCCAGCATGATTTTTCCTTTGCAGGACAGGAAGCTGTTTGTCCAGTGTGTCGTGTGCTTCTAGATTCACATAATGAGGGCTTGCCAGGTTTGCAACCTATGCCAGTTGTGGATGGGGATGCCTAAATATTTGTCTTCCTCTCCCCCTAGTAGGATCCCCAGAATTTGGATGATCTTTGTGCGTACCATGGGATGTGTGTGTGTGAAGTATAATGCAGATTTCTCGGTGTTGGGTGCCAGTCCCACTTCCCGTTGTAGGTGATTTAGTGCCCATATTAGCGCTCTGGCCTGTGGCACCATGGCCCTTGTGAAGATCATGGTGTCATCAGTGTAATGGGCAATGAGGCATGAAACACCATGCATACTTAGCCCTTGGACCCCTTCATCGGCACAGTATGTTTGTAGGAGGTCCATCAACATCAGGAACAGGAACGGGGAGAGGGGGTCGCCTTGACGAAGCCCGCGTCTAGTTCCACGAAAACCCCACAGTTGTTCATCGATATCAAGTGAAAACCACCCTCCCTATTGGATATGCATGCAGAGCGTCACGAAGGCCTCATCAAAGCCTTTCGTGTATAGCACAGTCCTCAAGGTGGCCCAGCTCATAGAATCGTAAGCTTTGGTTATGTCGAGTTTGATGCATAGGCCCAGGAGTTTTGCAACCCGAAGGGAGTGTTGAATTTCCTGTAGAAGCAGGACTTGGTCCTGGAGATGTTGGCCCTTCATGAAAGCAGCCTGATTCTTCCCCACGAGTCATAGCATTAGGGGCTGCAGCCTGGCCATGATCATGCACAAAAAAGGTGCAGGAGTGACTTGCAGACTCCTATGAGGTAGAAATGGCCTGGGGATGTGGGATTCTCTGTCTTGGGAAGAAGCACCATGCGAGAGCAATTTATTTCCTTGCGGAATTGACACCATGCCAGCATGCTGTTGAAAGCGTTAAGCAGGTTTGCCCCAAGGACGTCCTCGAATTCGTGGAAGAATTCAATGGGCCATCCATCAGTCCCCAAGGCCTTATCTACCAGCATATCCTGTAGCACGATCTGATGTTCTTGGCATGAGAACGGTTGTAGACGTCGTGAGTTGTCCACTGGATTTAATATTTTCTGTACTGGCACAGAAATTAGGTCTGTCGGCTACCATTTCCAGACCCGCTACCAGTATTATAGAAGTTTGTCCACCCCTGAGGGCATGTGCTATTGTTCATCTTGCAAGAGATGCTGCAGTGGTCATTGGCGAGTTCCATGGTGCGTCTTCGCTGCTGCAAAAAAGAATTTCGTGTGCCGATCCCCTACACTCAACCACTGCATACAGGCCTATTGATGCCAATATTCTTCCTCTTCACGATGTAGTAGTTGTAGCTCGGCCTGGAGGGCAATTTCTTCACCTGTGTGATTAGCCCCTTGCTCCTGTGGTTTCTGGGTTGCCAGTAACTTGGCTTGGATCTGCATTCTGTAACCTTTGAATCAATATTTTTCTACGGTCCCTATGTTTTTAATTTGACTTTTGAGGGTCTTTAACCCCTTTTACAGAAATTCGTGGGGGTCCATCGAGGGTGTATAATCCTACCAGATGTCCTGAACCATTTCGCCTAGCCACGGCTTACTTAGCCAGGTGCGTTCGAACCAGAAGGGGTGGGGGCTCTCGAACACGTCGCAATCTAGCTGGCAGAGGATGGGCCAGTGATCAGAGGCCATCTGGGCACCACCATGGACATATATTTTCCAATCAGTCAGCATCGCCTTGCTGGCCCACACCTGATCAATCCGGGATTAGACACGCGTTGTTCCTTGTCTGCAATTGCTCCAGGTGTACTTGCACCCTGCGATTTCTAGATCAGTGAGGTTGTTCCTCTGTAGCAGTGCGAGAAATTCGGGTGCCCCTACAGGCTCCGCCATGGTGTCCTTGGTCTTCTCCCAGCTATAGAGCCTTTGGTTGAAATCGTCGAGTAGTAACTAGCTATCCTTGTTGGGGACAAGTCCCGCGACCCAGGAGAGCTCCTGGAGGCATTCTTTCCATCCCTGGGCACCGTAAACATTGGTAACCCATACTTTCTGCCCTGGCAGGTGCACCGTGATGCACCAGTCGAAGATGTCCAGGACGTACGAGTCCGCCCTGCTGAGTACGGCGATACCTCCTGCACAACCCCTACTGTGCGCCTGATGGTTGTACCACCCTGACCATTGAAGCACATGAGCTTTTGATTGCTGAAGTTTCATTTCCTGTAAACACACAATATCGCATCGCTCGTCTCGCACCAAACATTGCAGGGTATGTCATTTGTATGGGGTACCCTGGCCCCTGCAGTTCCATGAGAGAATCTTCATGGAGACATGTGTCTGTGGTAAACCTCCTGGAGTGT
>MNCI01014008.1:2232-23551 GCA_015680685.1 Gnetum montanum
TGTTACAAGTAGGTATTATAAGGACCGCGTAGACTAGGCAGTTGAACAAAATAGGAAATTTTCAAGAACTCACAGTACCTGGCAAAGTTGGCTAAATCTCTTTAAAGTAAGTCATTTGTAGTTTACATACAACGCAATCATTACATTTCTTACAACCACACGTCGCAACAGTATACACACATACTCACATTAACTACTGAGTTTATTTGGAGGTATCTAGGCCTTGGTGTTGCCAGAGACCAGCAGGCACCTAAATCCTGTTCGAGGACACTCGTTGGCGGTCGCGTCCCAAACGGTCGCCAACAAACACATAGGTGAGACTAAAATAAATCTCTTTATAATCCATTTTTTCTTTCATAAATCAATAATATTTGTAACATTCTTTGTAGAAATTCAAATAAAATGTTTAGCCACTACATTATGATCCTTCGCCCGCTCCATCGTCCCCCACCTCATCAGGCCTTGTATTTTCATATAGATTCTACACACCAGGAAAAGAGAATGTAGTTAGCCAAAGTTATAATAAAGACTCAAATAAAAAAATCTATCACTGTACCAAAAGGTAACTAACCTGAGATGCCCCATGTCTATTTTGGGGGGTATCTGATCCAAGCCTACCGCCAGGCACTGCAAAATATCCTCTTCCATGATATCAGCTCAATTCTTGTCACCCAAGTCAACACTTTCTACAACTTTATCCTTTTCTATGGATGTTCATCTCGGTGGCCCAAGAGAAAAGGCAGAAGCAACGGTTTCTCTCATGGGAAAGTTCATTTCCCTCTCAAGAGATTCGCTCACTATCACCTATTTCATGAACCTATCATAAGCCCTAGAAGTGCCAATAATGTCAACAAATACCTCATAAGTATGTAACTTGACTGAGGCATCCCTGTATTGGTTATGGTAGGTGGCATGTTCTAGCTTATACATGTGTTTATTATTTTCCTTTGCCTACCCCCACTCATAAGACTTTGCATTGTAGTCTTTCCAATCTTGGTTCTTCTGGACTAATTGGTCCATTTTCATCCACTGCTCTATTATTTCATGAGTTTCCTCATTGTTGCATCACATGGCCATCCAATACCTTGCGTAGTCAATGACAACCATGTGCCAACTACCATCGTTGGTGTCTTGGGCCAACAGGAATTCATTCCTCGATTAGAGATCTCCCACCTTGGCGATCAGGTTGGCTTTCTCCTTCTCAAGCCTCTACACCCATTTCTAGAGGTCTTCATTCATGCACCTGCATTCCCAAAAAGAGTGTGTCGAGTACAGTGCACATTGGCTTGCTTTGTTGTATACGCGATGAGGTACTTCAGTCACCTCCGATGGAAATGTAGGTACAGCATTAACCTCAACTGCTCATTTGGGCTCCCACTTGAGACGGGAAGCTGCTAACTACATATAAAAAGGCATTAGTCATAGTTTCATAGCGAAGCAGCAACATTTTAAAGATTCTAGCATAGAAATTTTGACTTACCCACTTCCGAGTCAACCTTCTTTAAGCAATTGATCATGTCGTTGACCACCCCCTCCATGAAGGTAAATTTGTCGAGGGTCTCAGTCCATGGCCGTAGGTGGATCAAGGATGGGCTGGAGGTATCAACGGTGGTATCAGCTACATAGTAAAACATGTTACCTAAATTCAAGAGAACCATTATAGGGTTGATGAATAGTGTAAATGATAGTATAAAGCTCCTACCTAGCAAATCCTCAAGGGTGATAGCAGGGGGGTCACCCATAGGCACATTGTCAAATATGTGATCAAACTCACTAGCATCCAAATGAAGCCCCTCTCCTTCTAGCTGACCCAACAATGTAGTAGCATCCTCAATGCTCATGTTCCCCTCTAGCATTAAGCTTCTCTCTAGAAAAGGATCGTCAGCAAGGGCCTCTTCTTGGCTACCAAGAGCCTCTTCCTCATTGGTTGGGCCCCTTTCTTCATCGACAAGGGCCTTCTCTTCATTAGTAGGGACCTCCTCCTTACCAGCCAAGGCCCTTTCTTCTATAGCAAGGGCCCCTTCTTCATTGGTCAAGGCCCCCTCCTTTGTAGCCAGAGCATCCACCTTTTTTCCAGTTGCCCCTGTTGTAGGGGTTGTTACCTCTTCTCCTCCTTCTTCCTCTTCTTGCTCAGTTGATAAAGTGTAATCACATTAAGTAGATAACATCAACTTGAAGTAGTGGCTACGTTGTGCTATGCTACCTAGCGTAACATAGCATAGCAAAAAAAAAACCATAAACCAAAAAACTTACCAATCGGAGGTTGCACTCTACAAAGTTTGAGTCGTAGCATCTTCCATCTTCCCTCTTCTATGTGGGAAGGATATTCAGCCGAAAGAGACCTCTTACATTGCATCTTAGTTGTCATTGTCTCTACAATGAGTCATTTCCCCCTTGTCACACTGCTAGCGGTAGTTGAGGGGCCTCTCCCAAGCTGTCCTGGGCACAAAACTTGCATGCCACCTAATCCCTAGTCATCATCAAAAATGACTCCCTAATAGCTTCTAGGGGGTCCTGAGATTGGGTGGTACGGAAGACTTGGTAGATCCATAGTTTAGAAATCTGGTTACGATCTTGTAGTACCCAAACCCAATTCTCGCAAACTACCAAGAATTCCATAAAACGCCATAGGCAGGCTATAAAGAAGGCATGATGCACTTTGAAACGAGACTCAAGCTTCTCACGAAGCTTGACCATTTCAACCTGCATGCCTTTGCAAAGGTTTTTTTCCCAATTGTAACGAGTCCCCTATTCCATGATATCCCTCATTATTTGAGCTTACTCAATTCCAATGAGTTTTCCATGGGAGAGTAGCTTGGGGAATGCATAGGCATGGAAGACGAGGTAAACTATTTTGGCCACCCATAGCTTGACCTTCTTAATATAAATCCCCTTTTGGTCCTTTACCATCCCTAGCCACTCCTCAATGTCCATCTGATGGCTTGCATCTCTCTTATATTTTTCTCCTATGAGGAGACCATCAAAGGGGATGCCGAAAAGATCCACGAAAAATTGGTTGTTGATGTCAAACACCACTCACACACCATGAACACGTGTGCAAAAGTGGTCTACTTTCTGGGAGAAGGAGTCGGCTAGGGAAAGAATTTCTATAGGAGGGATGTTCAGGTTAACAACAAAAAATAAATCCATAAGCCTAGCCTCCTGAAGGTTATGGAAAAGCATGGTTGGGACCCCATTACAGAGCCAACATTGAGTCTCCTCCACCTCCCCGTACTTAGAAAAGAGGTTGGGAGGTTGGTGTCATTACACCCGGAGGCCATCACAATCACCTCTTGGGACTTCTTTACCACTAAAATGGTTTGCAAAACAACAACAAAAAATGAGTTAGCAAAAAAAATCAACATCACTCGAACATGTAACAATGAATTCACACTTTAGCATACTAGGTTTAAACGACATGGGAAATGGTGGGAGATCCACCAACACATCTTCAATGGTAAGCGGCCTGAGGGATGCCCATTCCCTATCCAACCAACCGGCTTCTTTACACTTCCCATAAAATTGGGAATATTAGGTTGGATAGGTTCTGAACTCACCCCCCCCCCCAAATTGGCCTATTACGTCGGCACACACATTCCTAGTAGAGGAAAACTCCCATAGGGCCATCTGTGTCAACACCAAGGCATCTATGTCACTGCGGAGACCACTCTTGTTGATAAAAAAACCTGGAAAAATAAGCATATTTACACTGTTAACACTTGTGTCTAGCGTAGCATTGATTACACAATGCAACAAAATACCTTCATAGAACTCACCTGCCAACATAGTAAATGGTTTTAGGTGGGTTCTGAAAGTAGGTGCCCATGTGACGGGCAACGAATAGCATGTTGTATAAGTGATAGCACTTATACTCAAGCATCTTCCAAATCCAAATTAAGAATCTCAAGCTTTTTGGGTGCTGGTTGGAGCCTTCTCCCTACTCGCCCCCAATTGACCCATCAATCAAAAATTTTAGAATTCCTCGGTTTGCCCCAGGCAACAAGGCTTCTGTAATTGTGGCTACTATATCCACTGACAAGTGTGACCAAAAAATCACACTAACATGCTGGAGGAGGAACTATAGGAAGTTCCATGTGCCCTCTCTCAACTAGACCGCCTGCCGCTCTAGACATGCATGGGAGAAGGCACATTGGCTACTGGTGCGCTAAGGTAGCACAAGACTCCTATGATATCTAAGACAATCAGAATGGGTTTCAACATGACCCTGCATAATGAAGAACCAAACATTAACATTATGTACGAGCAAAGTTTACACATAGTGTAGTGTAACCCTCTAATTACATGTAGCGTAGCATGATACTTTCTTTGCATATAGCGTAGCATGACCACACCCCCCCCCCCCCCCCCCCCACTTTCAAATCTTTCTTTAAAAAGCAAAACAAAATAGAATAAAGATAATGGGAAATGTAGCAACATAAGACTTGTAGCATAGCATAGGCACCAAGCCCCACATAATGCAACAATATCTAGATGCAAATGCATGACACGTAGAAACGCTAGCAGATGAACACAATAGAACAACGTGCAACAGATCACTATGGCAAGCATGGCAATGTGGCAAACTCAGTAAAAAATAGACTCAGCAACATAGGAGTATTGCAGATTCAACAACGTAACAATGCAACAAACCAAAAAACCTTACGACATACTATCATATCGTGATAAAAATATTACAAAATGTAGACAAGTAAGAGTTCACTATGCTACAGCTATCCCAACCATACTTCGGCTGTACAAAATAACTCACGTTGTACTACGATAAACATGTGTCTCACTTGTCAAATCTCGTAGATAGCCAAACCCTCCTGAGGATGGCACGCTACGCTAACCATACGCTAAGCTATTCAAACTCATCCAAACCCCAGCAACAAGGTAGTCACAACAATGGTAGTCAAGGTGATACTACATGCAACTATAGCGTAACATTCGTACAGCAGCGGTGACCAACCAACAACAGTGGTAGCATAGTAGCCAAAATGGTGACCAAAATAATGGCAAAAGATGCGAATTCCAATAATAACGATTTCTGAAGTTTGAAAAACAAGGGTGGCATAGCAACTTATTAAGAGGATGGATTCTCGTCTTACACTTCAACGCATGCCTGGGATAGGTGCCCCAAAGTATCCTTGACTTCGTCCACCTTAGCGAGTCCTTGGTGCTTGCATTCACCTTTAGGTGTCATTACTTCACTCGCAAATGTTGTCAACTACTATGCTATACCACTTCACTTTCTCTTGGCACAATCACACTACACTTCAGATATGGGCTCTGCTCTCTAACAATGAAAATGGCAAGTTTACCAAGGATAAACCCCTATTTATAGCTGATGCAGTGAAAATAACTTGCCATTTTCACACCCCGAGTAATGTGGGATGCCCCATGTAGTGTAGCACTTTTGTGTCAAAAAATGGTGATAGTGTAGCATTCTTATTTGTAAATAGGTGGGCCAAAACAAAAATTTCATCCACATTAAATTAGCAACCTACTTGTATGAAGCTTGCACACTACATACAAGTAGGTTGCATACAAGTAGGTTGCTAATTTCTTACTATGGAAGGTTAAATAAGATGGTCATGCAACATGATCTACACTCATTTTTAACCTTGACAGGTCCTCATGGAAAGCTTGCAAGATACCCAAACTTAGAGTTGATAGACTGGAATTCATCTACTGATAACATTGTAGCATCCCTGGAAACGTCCCTAGATTGGCCCGAACATTTGGTCTAAGCCTTAGACTTAGAGGTCAGGGACGTGACCAAGGACCCTCTCATCAAAGTACTAGAAAAGACGTCCAGAGGGGAAGTAAAGACACTAAAAATAGGTTCCCTCCTAGATGAACAAATGCAAAAGGATGTATCCAAAGTCCTTCAAGACAACATCAAAGTATTTGCATGGTCTTACAATGACATGCCAGGTTTGGACCCACGACTAATACAACATAACATTGTATTGGACCCACATGTCAAACTGGTTAAACAAAAGGCTCAAAAAATAGACCAAAAATCGCACTAGCCATACGTGATGAAATCACACTAGCTGTACGTGAGGAAATCACTAAGCTATACCAAGTAGGCTTCATTTTTGCGGTTGATTACTCAGAATGGGTATTAAACATCATTGTAGTCTCTAAGAAAATGGGAGGTATACAAATTTGTATAGACTTTTGGGATCTAAACAAAGTAACAATTAAAGATGATTTCCTATTACCGAGTATCGACCAACTTATTATCCTTTATGGATGGGTTCTCAGGTTACAATAAAATTCGTATCAACCTAGAGCATCAGTTGAAAACTACGTTCATGACCCCTTGGAAAACGTTTTGTTATACTATGATGCCCTTTGGTTTAAAGAATGCCAGAGCAACCTATCAATGAGCGATGACCTACATATGTAGCGACTACCTCCTAAAGAGACTCAACGATTACTTGGATGACATGGCAGTCAAGTCTAAGGCAGCTATCGATCATCCCATAGATCTAGAGGTAGTCCTCAAGTGTTGTCACGGGCATGACTTGCATCTTAACCTAAATAAATGTGTTTTCAGTGTTAAAATCAAACGCATGCTAGGGTTTGTAGTATCAGAAGTTGGAATACTAGTGGACCCTAACAAAGTTAAGGCCATCGTTAACCTAGCACCCCCTACTAACCTTAAAGAATTGTGCGGGTTACAAGGTAGAATACAGTTCATTAGAAGGTTTATAGCAAGGTTGACCAACAAGTTACACCCCATGCAACACCTACTAAAGAAGGGAGTTAACTTTGAGTGGACAACATAGTGCCAATAAGCCTTCAATTACTTAAAGAAAGAGCTTTTACACCTCCCAACTGTTCACCCAGCACAGAGGGATAAGCCTTTCTACATCTACATTTTCACCTTGGACACATCTATTGTAGCACTATTATGCCAAAAAAGAGAAGACGGCTCTGAAATCCCAATCTATTACTTAAGCCATGCATTAATCGCATATGAAGCCAAATACAACAAAGTGGAAAGGAATTGCCTCTTCCTAGTTTTTGCACTAAGAAAGTGGAGACACTACCTATTCCATAGCCAAGTAAACATTATATGCAAAAGCAACTTACTTTGGGCTATCATGAAAAAATTTTATGAAAGTAGCAGGATAGCCCGATGGAAAGTAATAACAATGGAATTCAATTTACACTATGTGTCCTAATCGTCAACGAAAGGACAAGTGATAGCTATGCAGCTTGCAACCTCACCCGTTGACAATCAAGCTACCATAGAACCCGAATTCCCCAATGAACATGTTAGTAGTGTCAACCTTGTGCCATTGCATTTTGAGGCCATTTTGCATTTCGACAGCACCTTAACCACGTGAGGTGGTAGTGCTACCATCGTCATTACATTCCTCTTAGGGGACATTCAACCTTTTGCATACCGCTTCACGTTCCTTTGTACGAACAATGTAGCTGAGTACGAAGGACTCCTTAGGGTCTCCTAGCAACCCAGTAATTAAAAATTCAACATTTGGTAATCCGAGGCGATTCTCAACTTGTCATGAATCAAATCACTAAAGTCTACACTTGTAAAGCTTCACACTTGCAGCCTTACTGTGATTTGGCCAAAAACTTGTTGAAATTGTTCACCACAATAGGCATCCAGCATGTGCCATGCAGTGACAACACCGTAGATGATGCCTTAGCTATGCTAGCGTTAAACATGCCACCACACCTGTTTGCAACTTTACCTGCTTCGATAATAGAATGCATAGATCTTATCACCCAAGTAGTAGACATGGCCTCCATAAGCGCTACCAACACCCAAGAGTAGTACGCTAATGTAAAAGCCTACCTATAGCATGGTGAACCCCCACACAGCTTGACATCCACCCAAAGGGATGCAATTTGAAAGCGAGCATGGTAGTATGTCCTCATAGGAGAAAATACCTTATGTAAGCACTCCTTTGATGGAATACTTTTAACTTGCGTTGGTGGGAAGAAGGCATAAAAAATTGTTAGCGAGGTCCATGAAGGACTATGTGGAGGACACATACCTCCCAGGGCCATGGCATCTAAGATCATATGCCTAGGGTATTACTGGCCTTACATGGAATGATATTTCTTTACTAAAGTTAAAACATGTGACACGTACCAAAGTCACGCAAACCTTATACATGTGTCACCTACTGAGTTGCATCCTACGTAGATCACATGGCCGTTCCAATGATGGGAACTAGATATCATAAGACCCATAACACCTAAGTCTTTCATAGGAAATAGCTTCATCATTACTACCACTAAGTACTTTATGAAGTGGACAGAGGCTATCCCCCTTAGGAAAACTACATCTCAACAAGTTTTCCACTTCATCCTAGAAAACATCGTAACAAGGTTTGGTCTTCCCATGACTATTGTGATAGATAATGGGCCATAGTTTAGTAGTGCAAAAACTAGAACCTTTTGTAGCAACCTTGGCATTAAGCAATCTTTCTCATCGCCATACTACCCACAGGAAAATGGTCAGGTAGAAGCAACAAACAAGGCCATCATCAACTTGCTTAAGAAAATGCTTAGCAATAGCAAGAGGCGATGGCACAAGAAAATCCTCTACGTGCCGTGGGCCTACCGTAGGACATGCAAGATGGCTATAGTTAAGACTCCATATAGCCTAGTTTATAGATCTGAAGTAGTATTACCTCTTGAATTGCAGGTACCATCACTTCAAATGATCCTTTTGAGCATTGTGAACGAGGCCTAGAACAATAAGTCAAGAATCATCGACCTTGACTCCCTAGAGGAAGAGCGTGCATAGACACTGGGTTGTATCAAATGGTATCGAGACAAGCAGTAGCAAAAACATCATGCAAACCTACATCAACGGCCTATAATAAAGGGTGACCTAGTTCTCAAAGCTATCTGTGAACATGTAGACAAGTTTTTGGCAAACTAGGAAGGTCCATTCATAGTCACAAAAGCCTATTAGAATGAAGCCTTCAAACTGAAAGACATGGATGGTAGAGAGTTTGCAAATCCTGTGAACCATTTATACTTGAAGCTGTACTATGTTTAATGCAAAGGCAAGGTAAGCATCCACAATCCGTCTTGACTATAAACTGGCACAGACAGTCTGCCATGACTATAAACTGGCATAGATAGTCTGCCAAGACTATAAACTAGCACAGAACATCTGCTATGATGTTAAACTAGCATAGACGTTCTGCTATGACCTTAAGCTAGCCAATCCACCATCTACTACGATGATAAACTAGCACATCCACCATCCACTACGACGATAAACAAGCATAGTGGTCTGTTGGGACCTTAGACTAGCACAGCGGTCTGGTAGGACCTTAAACTAGCACATTACAGTCTACTGGAACCTTAAACCAATACATCAGATGGTCTACTAGGACCTTAAACTGGGTTTGTGGCACAACGTTTCTAACTCACATTTGCCACTACTCAAACAAGGGAGCCTGCACAATGCCAACATAGGGTGGGACGTTGCAGTTCTAGAACATAATTCACGATGAAAAAAGAACATCCTCTAGAACATGTGTAATTCCACTGCCCATGATATCTTGCTGATCCTTCAGAGATGTCATCTAACATCTTGTTGACCTTCTGAAGCTACTGCTATCATGGCCTGTCACCCTGGTAGTAGCTTCCATTTTCAGCACCTGTTGTTTGAGTTCCAGCACTATTGTGGCCCAGCCACAAGGTTGCTATCCTCTAGCCCTTACCATCATCCGAGCTCAAAAGAAGTTCAATTGTTAGGCCTCATACCTTACAGCTGAACTGCATGATGTTTACCTTGGGTGGGGACTCCTGAGCACTTGCATCATCACAACTCCTAGCTTCCTCGGTGCCATCTCCTTCAGCCTGCTACTACCAGAACAGCTGCTAGCCTTCTTGCTTTGGATGTCACATGCCTCAGTAATAATGCCTACCACTTTAGGGATGTATAAAGCAAGTAATACCTTTCCCTAACTACATTTCATGGTTACTTCTCTAGTCTACTTTCTGTTGCGCTTGTAGTATACGGGCTAAGATGGCGTCAGTCATAGATGTGTTTTTCCAAGAGGACAGGAAACCACATCATTCTGAGGTGACTGCTCTGACTAGCTTGGCTACTTGGGAGTGCACATCCTATCCTTCCTCTTAACCTTCATCATCTCATTTCTCACACTCGTAGTTTCCCTTTTCACATCTCTTTTACAAGCTTTATTGACATGTGTAAAGCCCTCCCATATGCTCAACCGCAAAGTCCATGACACGCGTAATGCAACTCGCCACATGGAAAGCATTTGTAGGTAGGTCAAAGCCCCATATGAATGTAATGCAACTCATCCTGGGGAGGAAACACCTGTCCTACAAAAACAAGGTTTCTTGCAAATGAACATGAAAAAACAGCTAAAGAAAAGTGCAAAAGCATAACGAAGCTCAAAAAAAAGAGAAAAAGAAAGTGAACGTGTGCCTGAAACAAATGGCACATCATTTGTCTCACACTAGCCCTATCTAAGCATTCTGATGAGAGGTTAGAGGCCAAAAAAAGAAATATGCCCATGTGCACTGACTCCCTCATAAGCACTCCGATGAGGGACCACACTACATCCCATTTTTCCTTTTCCTGAACCTATCCCCTCAAGCCCATCCTTTCCCCTATTCCCCATCACAACTATCCTATTACTCCCAAGCATAGTAAAGCAACATATGAGCAACCACCAGAGAGCAATGTTGGTGACTTATCCTTCATGGTGTTTCGTATGCTTTGTCAACATCTATCAGGCAGATCCTCCAAATGTTGACAAAGAGGGGCCAATGAAACACCATAAAATATCAGGACTCTAATGCTTCAATAAAGTCTCAAAAATTAGGCAAGGACTTCCACAAGTGTAGCGTCATGATAGTTCATCATGAAAATGTAGGCATTGAGGATGGACTATCCAATCTGGCAAGTTTTCTATCTCCAGAGCTGATAGGCCCACTAAACTCTCTGACCTACCCAACTGGACAATTAACCCAGCTAACAGTCTACCCAAAAACTATGCTAGGAGTTGTCGAAAGTGTTTGGGATGAGCAAAATAGTTCAGCAAGTTTTCTAGTGAAGAAATCTTCTCCACTACGCTACACTATGTAGTGTAGCAAGCCTTGAAAGATAGTTGCTCAAGTGTCCAAGTGCGAAGTGACAAAGTGATTGTGAAGACAAGGTAGGATTTAGTCAACACAAAGTGCTATGCTATGCTACACTATGTAGCATAGCACACCATAGCAAAAGCAAAGTGGAGAGGCCCATTTTCACAAGTGATTCCAACAAGAAAACAACACTTTAACAAGACTTTAGCCTCCAAGACTTCCTACCCCACTTAGTCCTTGGGCCTCAAGCAAAGTTTCTTCCCAAAAAATGGTGAATTAAACAAGGAAGCATGATATGCTAGCTGCTATGTTGTGCTATGCTACATAGCATAGCACAATGTAGCAGCTAACAGTCTACCCAAAAACTATGCTAGGAGTTGTCGAAAGTGTTTGGGATGAGCAAAATAGGTCAGCAAGTTTTCTAGTGAAGAAATCTTCTCCACTACGCTACACTATGTAGTGTAGCAAGCCTTGAAAGATAGTTGCTCAAGTGGCCAAGTGCAAAGTGACAAAGTGATTGTGAAGACAAGGCAGGATTTAGTCAACACAAAGTGCTATGCTATGCTACACTATGTAGCGTAGCACACCATAGCAAAAGCAAAGTGGAGAGGCCCATTTTCACAAGTGATTCCAACAAGAAAACAACACTTTAACAAGACTTTAGCCTCCAAGACTTCCTACCCCACTTAGTCCTTGGGCCTCAAGCAAAGTTTCTTCCCAAAAAATGGTGAATTAAACAAGGAAGCATGATATGCTAGCTGCTATGTTGTGCTATGCTACATAGCATAGCACAATGTAGCAATGACACAAAAGTAGCAAGTGTTTCAAACATGAGTTCCGCGAGTTCAAGAGCTCTCCCGCATGAAAGAAAAAAGTTGTAGTTGTTAGCATGACTGAGCCGTAGACAAATGCTTTTTAGCTCCAATGCAAATGTCAATCAGGACTAGTGGCTATGATATGCTACACTACATAGCATAGCACAATGTAGCAAGCAGCTGCTTACGCTACGCCAATCTGTTCAACAATGTGAGTAGTGCAAAATTGGTGCAAAAGTAACAAGAAGTCTTCAGGTAGCTCTAGAACTTGTTGATAGTAATTTTTCTCACTCTGGCATCTCCTCAGTGAAATCAACAATCTTACTTCATTTTTCATACCCCTAGTCAGCTCCCAAAACATTGTTTCTATGCTTGAACCTGCTTGTAAAGGTAGGGAAGATGTAGTCCCGAAGCATAAGCTCCATTTTTGCTCACCTTGTTAGCACATTAGATCTCAACACATGCAATTCCAGCGGTATGGTCACACGATGTAACAAAGTTCACATCTAACATTGCACATCTACATGATACAGACATGATAGCATCTTGTGGGGTCTAGGACACATGGCATCTAGACCACATTTTTCTCTTTCTACTGGCCTTATAAATACCCTAGCAAACAATGCTCAAGAGGTTGGAAAAAATTGGGGTTGTTAGCAAAAAAAATTGGTTGGCTTTTTTGCATTAACAAGAGCAGTTGGCTTGTTGGTTTTTCATGTTGGCTGGTTGGCTTCTTTGTTGGCTTCTTGGCAAATAGAGCTGGCATTTTCTTGAGCATTCTAGTTACCTTTGAGTACTTTGGTTGGCTCCAAACATCCCTTTGTGAGTCAAGCATTCTGACATCTTAGCAAATAGATCAGCAAGCAGAAGAACTATGACTATACCATTCAATGTAAGAAGTGACTCTCCAGTGTTGCATAACCTATTGTACACCTTTCAAACAAGGCAAAGAATCAAATCTGCAACCTTGGGATGGTGTATGTTCTCACCTGAGTTCATTTCATTATTTCCTCATTATAATCGTTGTTTCACACTATTTTCATTATCTCGCATTTATTGATCATCAATTCATCTCGTGTATCTTACTTCTGAAACAAACGTTTACATAAGGTTAAGATACACCGACTAAGTCCTTGTCTGATCAGCCAGACCATTCATGGCTCCTAGCTTCTGTCTTCTCTAGCATGACCCTCACATGGATCCAGCGTTAAATTGTTTGCCTAGCAACCTCTCGGTGTTCTAGCCACCGACATTTTCGGTCGCTACAAGTATCAACTTCATTATGGTTTATCTATCCTTGTTCATTTGTGACTGTGTTGTGTGTGCAGATGGCAATCATACAAATAATTGACTAGGCTTGGATGAAGCACTCAGGATGAACCAAAACTAGAGCATTTACGAAAGGAGCAAGTCTGGTGGTGTGGCTATGGATAAACAACAGAAGGCACAATCTTAGCATTGGCAGCAACACGCTTCATTTTCTTTCTCTCTCTTTCTCTACAAGCTGCCAATAAAGGCTTGGATGTCATTTATGTACAAGTGTTCACCACAATGATCATGAACACTAATGTTGCAATATGCTTATTAATCTATTCACTGGGCACATTGAGTTTGTCATTTCATTCCATTGTCAATTATCAATTAGTCAATCATCCCATACCTTCCCAATATTTTGTAAGGAACTTGAGGACGATTTTTCATTTAGTCATTGGGGTATGATGAGAGCAGTTACTCTAGCTATTTTTTCTAATTATTAGAGTGGAAATTTCTCTAAAATTAGAGTGGAATTTTCTCTAGAATTAGAGTGGTAGTTTCTCTAAAATTAGAGTGGCAGTTTCTCTAAAATTAGAGTGGCAGTTTTTCTAATAATTAGAGTAGTTGTTCCCAAGCCTATAAATGTAGTGCCCAAGCACACAATTTAGGAGGAATTCTTGGGAGGAATTCTTGGAAGGAAGTCTTTCAAGGGAATTATTTTAGAAGTCTTTTATAAGTGATGAGTGGAAAGGTACCCCTACACTCAACTATACAAAATGAGCATAGCATGCACGATCCGGTCGAACTCCGCAAACTAAATGCCTAAACACCACAAGGAACACTTGGGGTTAATTAATCGTTGTCTTCCTAGACTTACTTGTTGTTGTTACGGTGTATGGTTAAGTAAGTTCGAGGTATATGATTTTTTTGGTCTTTTCAGGTTTATCTCCTATGCTAAGGGGTGAAGGGTTGAGAGAACTAACTACTCTAACTAATGTCCTAAGTCTAAATTAAATAGCGTTAGCATCCATTCCCACTTACCGTACACACCCTGAACTGTGCAACTGTGGCTACCAAAGGCTAATCATTACTGGGATTACCACACGTAATGCACGTGCTCGAAGCAGTTGTACTGAGGCATCTAACTAGCCTAAGTGTGATTAGTAGCCGATTCCTTGACTAGCCATACACATCTGTAGATGCTCGTAATCAAGTCATACTCATCCCATGTTCTAGGAGATACGGGTGAGAGAATCTAATTGCAATTAGCCAATTCCTTGGTTAGTCGTACACATTCGTCAATGCTCGTAACCAAGTTGTACTCATGCCGTGCTACTAGGAAAGTAATAAATCAAATTAAATAAACCTATCCATGTACTACAAGGTTTATCCACAAAGCTCATCTTTATTACCATACACAACTTGTGTTCAGGTACAAAGCTGCTCAAATAAAGAACCGTTCACTTGGGGGACTCCTACTGTGGGCACATGGAAAATATTCTATCTCTGGTGTGATCAATCTGCTAGACCTTTGCTACTTCTAACCTCTATATGGAAATGAGGGGAGTGCTGCCTCTTATTTATAGATTTGGTGGTAGACCGCAATATCGTGTACACGATATCGCAGGGGATGACTCGATATCGCATATGCGATATCGCGGCTTGTGCATATCGCATCTCATCATACCTCCATGATTGAATTAAAACTCATCCTCGAGTTCCTTACAATAATATCGAGAAGGTATGGAATTATTGAGGGGAATGGAACTAATGGGATGACATGTGAACGGATCATTATTACAAGACTTGACAAAACTGGTGTTCATGACAACAAGGATGAACACCTTATTACAATGACATTACGCCTTTGTTGGCAGCTTGAGAGAAAGAGAGAGAGATAGAAAGAAGTGTTGCTACTGGCAACGCCAAGATTGCACCTTCGTTGTCCATCCATAAGTGTGCCATCGATCTTGCTCCTTGCATAGCTGCTTCAGCACTGCTTCATTCCAAATGTTTTCTCTAGATCCATTCTATTGTTGTATGATTTCCATCTGCACACACAACACAATCATATATTAGCAAGGGTAATTGAATCATTAAGTAAATAATACCTTGCTTCAGTGTACGTCCATTGGCTAGGTCATGGTATGGCTGATATGGACCTGGGAAGATGTAGTAATGATGACTACTGAAGGTGTAGGGGTTAAGAAGAAAATCAAAAATTTCGGGGCTAGGAGAAAATCGAAAAAAGTGGTCCCTGTACCCCCATGACTAATCGCGAACCTCCGGTAGCATTAGAATGAAGAAGGGAAAGGAGTAAGAAAGATAGATAAAAAGGGACAACTGAAAACAACAGTGAAGTGGATGTCAAGATGGGAATGAACAAAATAATAATTAATTGCAAAATGGTAAGGAAAAAGAGGTTAACTAATGTTCCAAATAGGAATGTTAGTGGGTCCTCCCCAAAGTAGGCACATGCCGTTAATGCCCTGACAAACCCACATTCAAAGAGTCCGTAGGCTCTAGGAATGTCTTGTGGAACAAGAGTTAAAGTCTTAACCACAAGAATTTATCGAAAAAAAAACAATGCATCAACCAAAATATATACACTAATGATACAATCAGCAATGAGATGAACAATGGAGAGAAGGATGGAGAGAAGAGAAATGGAATGGAATCCCAAGAATAAGGTGGTGTACATCCCCTTATGTGTTTGATGATTAATGTAACTTGGCAAATCTCATTCCAACTCTGGGCTCAAACCAACCACTTCTAGTGACTTCGCATCAATGCATTTAGTTAAACCATTCACGTGGATAATGAGGATGCATCTTCAAAGAGCCACCACCATACCGATGAAACAAAGGAGACAATGGGAAGCAAGAAGGGCCTTAGTTAGAGGGAACACTTTTGGTTCCATAACCAATGCTTGTAGCCCAAATTTTATTTTGTCTAAGGGGTGTGCTTTGAATTATCACTTTCTTCATTCTTCTTTTTTTTTTTGTGTTTTGTGTTTTTATGAATGAGAACCACACCATGCAAAGACTTCTTATTTTTATTGGCTCAGCTTCCGATAATTGGGTAACATCGGAATGGTAAGAAAACTCAAGAAGAAAACATCCAAGCCTCCAAGTGAATGACCAGCACAAAAGCATCAAGTTCCTTTGAAGTCACACCCTTTGCAATCCTTGAGTTCTTCCTTAGTTTGAGAGATACCCAGTCACCGATTCGTTAAAGTTTTTATTAGAAGGAAACTATACATTTCCAAGCCAAGAGAAACCATAGAAATTGGTGGATGGATGGATGAAGTGATCTCATTGCCTGCCATATCAAAAGAAACATACCTTAGTATCAACATTGTAACTTAAAGGTAAAAATCAAACATTAACAATTAATATAAAAATAGTTCATACCATTGGTCTGAGCACTTATTGGGTGATGAACTTACATGGTGGATGGCACACACACACATACACATAAAAAATAGAAAAGTATAACGATGGTGTAAAACAAAAATAGAAAAAATTAAAGAAATTTGTAAAACAAAAACATTGTGAAATGAAAATGTGTAAAACAAAAACTTAAAAGAACTGAGGACCCCATATGATTAGCATAGGTGGCCATCTCCCCCATGACTGAGTTGTAAGGGAGAGATCCGAAATAATGAGCATCTATTTAAATTTCTAAGAAGTGCCCAACTTCTCCCAATTGATGATCTTAAGTTGAGGGGTGGAATTTGGCGACGCTCACGTTCCAATGTGTCTATGCCATGGTTATTGGCATGAGTTATCTCCTCAGTTCGTTCCATGAATATTTGATTGCTCCTTCGAGTGGCTATCAACCACAGGGTGTCTACTACTGGTTGCATGGTTACTACATACAGGCATCTTTGTTTTTCATTCTCATAGGCACACCTCTCACATGGAGACATATCCTCCATGTCATCACCCAATGAATCACTGTATGTGATGCATGGAACTTTCCTCTTCTTGATCTTTCCATAAATGTTTATCTTAGAAATTGGCAAGGAAAGATCACAAATTCCTAGGTACGCATCTACGGTACTTAGCCACGGTCTTCCTATTATAATGAAGAAGCCCCCTTCGTTGTTAACCACAATCACCAGGAAATCGATTGGGTATGACCACCCACACACAGTGGTGATAATGTCCTCCACCAATCCTAAGGGAATGGTGATGGACTAGTCAGCCAGCTCTAGTTGTATGTTACTCTTCTTAAGTTGGGACAGGTTCTAGGCTTGATACATCTTTTGTGAAATTAGGTTGACTCCGGAACCTGAGTCAAGAAGAGCTCGATGTGGTGCATTTCCAGCAATATGTAAATGAATTAAGGGGTTTCCAAGGTCAGATAGTTTCCTGGGAAGGTGGCCCACCTTTATCTAGTCAGTTACGGTATGTGTCAACATAACCATTTGCTTACTTAGTTGTTGGACTAAAGGGTTCTCTGAAGCGTTAGTGGTTAGAGGCCTATACATGTGCCCAACTGCTTGTTGTTGCGAGAGTTTGTCTCGGCTCCTAGTTCTGGAAAAGGATCTCTTCTTTGTATAGTTATCAGAACTAGCACCCAGTTGGATATATACATGCTGAATATTTACAGCTCTCACGGCGTTACGTTGCTGCGGTTGGGTAGGTAATTCCCCCTACATTGTTGGAATAGGTTGTATGGGAACTACAGGTGGAAGAGGTGTGGGTGGAGTTAGAGGATGGACTGAATGTGAGATATCTCCGGAAGGAGAAGGAGTCCTCCTGAAGTACTCCCAAACTTGGTAATGATGTTGAGGAGTAGTGTGACCCATAGAGTCACCTAGAGAAACTGGCTGCTACACATAATAACCGTAAGGATCGGGCTGCCGGTAAGGGTATTAATGTGTTGGCGGTGGCATCCCCCATGACTATGGGTATTGCCACTGCTGATGTTGTCCAATAGGCTGTGGAGGTGTTCCACTTGGGTAAAATGTTAAGGGTTGGTGGAACTGCCTTGGGTTACCTTGTAGATAAGGTAACCTTCAGGGTGTTTGCCATTGATTAAGTCTTGGATTTAACGCATACATCCTAGACTCCTGCAGATGTGAGATAATTGGGCAACATTCCTTAGGATGGTCATAGTAGCAGACCTCACATCCACTATCATCATCTGAATCAGAATTCACAGCCTCATCGGAAATAGGAATTTTCCCCTTACCCTTATTATATGCAAGGCTTAAGTTTCTTCGCTTGGTTTTGCCTTTGTCACTAATTTATTCTACCTTAGACTCTTCTATGATTTCTAATACTGTTTCTATTCTTGAGTCTAAGAAATCCCACATTTGATCTACCTTAGCCGATACCTTGGTTGTTAACTTTTGGATCGGTAAGGTATTCCGATTCACCAACTCTTCGAGTGGTGACTCATCCTCCTCATCACATAATTTCACTCCCTTCTTGTGAAGGGAGGGATCGCAGTTGTATTCTTCCGCACTCTCCCTCTTATGTAGCTCACCCTCTTCTTTCTCTACTTGTTCCAACAAACTTTCAACTTCATGGATTCTCAGTTGGAAAAGTCTCCCTTGGGCGTAAGTCCCAAGAGTTCTTCTCATTTCATTCCTTAGCCCATCCACAATGTGGCAAAGTTGATCCCGCTTAGCATACCCATGGCCCGGACAATGATGTAGCAGCCTATAGTAACAGGCCATGGCAGCATCCAAGGGTTCATAAGCACCTTGTTTCCTACCTTGGATCTGCTTACACAAATTGGACACTCTAGAGTACATTTGATATTTTTTGTTGAACAGTTCGAGCATCATACTCCACCTCCTGATGATTTTTAGTTCTAAGGACCAGTACCAACTCTCTGCTTTTTTGGTGAGTGTCCTTGGGAACAACTTAAGCTTCTGCCACTCATTATCTATAATTTGCAAGGCACGGGCATCATGGAATGCCTGTAAATGATGTTGAGGATCAGCGTTGTATCCCCCTTCAAAATTTGGAATATTATTTATGTCTAGATGCTTGATCCTACTGTCTTTTAAGTTCCTTGTGGGGATCCTAACTGCCTCTGTGATGTCTAGCATGCTTCGGGTTGCGAGTAGGGGTTCATCATGATCATCCCTGTCATGACATTTGTGATGTCTTCGTGGTGGTTCCCTACTCTCCCTACGTCCTTGCCTTTGTCCTAACTCCCAACCTTCCTATCTAGGTCTTTCATCTTCCTTACTTTTATCCTCTCCGTTGTACTCATGATGGTTGCACCCAGATGTGGAAGGAGAGTGTGACTAGTGAGATGAAGGAGAAGAGGAAGGGGATCCATCACCATGGCAATGTTTCTTACCTTCTCTTCGGCTACTTTGGCCCCGATCGTTGTGATGATCAAAGTGTCCATCCTTAGTGTGAGTGGTTGTCTCTACCATAAACAGTTGGTGTTCACAGGGATCAGAGCTCGTAGCATGTACAATTGATCGAAGGCTCTGATGCCTACCCTCTTCACCATTGTGAGGAGGAGGAACATCATTTCCTAAGAAACCCGATATGAGGGGTTCCTCATCTTCTATTTCACTAAGGACATGGGGGACCTTGCCCTTCAACAATGAGTGTTGGCTCTCCTACCTTTCGTCCCTCATACGTTGCAAAGCGGTGGGATGATAATCCCTTATATCATATTCTCCAGCAACATATTCAGTGAATAAGTCCTGCATGCCAATCTATGCTAAGGCACGAAAGAGCATGTTCAGAATAGCTCGATATGGTGGTAAAACTATGTTACCAAACAAATCTCTCCAGTGCAACTGCTCATCCTAATGGAGGATAAAAGTGTAGTCAGGAATATACTCATCGAGATGAGTATAAACTATCTTATATTGTTTAGGTGGCTGGTTTAGGTTATGTGTATGTTGCTGACTGTCTTCCATGTTATTCCTAGGTGAGTTAACCTTATGAGAAGAAGCCATTTTATTGGTGTGTTGTTTACCATTACATATGTTCTTATTTAACTAATTAACCCAAAGGTTCGTTAAGGCTCACAACGATGTGAAAGATTTCCTAATGTTCTAATTGGCGTACAAACACTTAGTCCCCGGCAATGGTGCCTATGATGAGTGGCGAGGTACCCCTACACTCAACCATACGAAATGAGCATAGCACGCATGATCTGGTCGAACTCTGTAGACTAAATTCCTAAATGCCGCAAGGAACACTTGGGGTTAATTAATCGTTGTCTTCCCAGACTTACTTGTTTTTGTCACGGTGTATGGTTAAGTAAGTCCGAGGTATATGATTTTTTTGGTCTTTTTAGGTTTATCTCCTATGCTAAGGAGTGCAGGGTTGAGAGAACTAACTACTCTAACTAATGTCCTAAGTCTAAATTAACTAGCGTCAGCATCTGTTCCCACTTACCGTACACACCCTGAACTGTGCAACTGTGGCTACCAAACGCTAATCGTTACTAGGATTACCACATGTAACACACGTGCTCAAAGCGGTCATACTGAGGCATCTAATTAGCCTAAGTGTGATGAGCAGCTGATTCCTTGACTAGCCGTACACATTCGTAGATGCTCGTAATCAAGTCATACTTGTCCCACGTTCTAAGAGATAAGGGTAAGAGAATCTAATTGCGATGAGTAGCCAATTCCTTGGTTAGCTGTACACATTTGTCAATGCTCGTAACCAAGTCGTACTCATGCCGCGCTACTAGGAAAGTGATGAGATGCGGTTTACACTAGGCCGCGATATCGCGTACGCGATATCGCGATCGACGCGATATCGCGTCTTCTCCTGCGATATCACGTACGCGATATCGCGTCACGCCGCCATTTCTATAAATAAGAGGCGGCACTCCCCTTTTTCCCCAATCCTGGCTAGTGTAGCGAAGCTCTGGCAGATTGATCACTCCAGAGTTCGAATTTTTTCCCATGTGCCCGCAGTAGGAGTCCTAGAGTGAACGGCTCTTTATTCGAGCAGCTTGTAACCTGAACCCAAGTTGTGTACAGCAATAAAGACGAACTTGATTGGATAAACCTTGCAGCACGTGGTTTCATTTATTGCTTTATTTCCTGCTTTCCTAGTGCGTTCAAGTACGACTTGATTACGAGCGTCTACGGACGTGTACGGCTAGTCAAGGAATCGGCTGCTTGA
>MNCI01014008.1:28647-73685 GCA_015680685.1 Gnetum montanum
TCCCTTTTTACCTATCCTTCCTCTTCCTTTTTTCTTTCCATTCTAACGCTACCGGAGGTTCGCGATTAGTCATGGGGGTACGGGGCCTGATTTTTCGATTTTTTATCCTAAGCCCCGGATTTTTTCGTTTTTCTTCCTTACCCCTATGCCTTCGGTAGTCATCATCTATATTTTCCCAGATCCATATCAGCCATACCACACCTTAGCCAGTGAACCTAAACCGAAGCAAGGTATGCTTTATTTCATGATTCAATTACCCTTGCTAATATATGATGGTGTTGTGTGTGCAGATGGCAATCATACAACAATAGCATGGATCCGGAGCAAACACTTGGAATGGAGCAGCGCTGAAGCAGCATGCAAGGAGTGGAATTGATAATGCGCGTACAGATGGCAACGAAAGGCGCAATCTAGGCGTTGGCAGCAACAAGACTCTTCTTCTTTCTTCTCTTCTATTCTCTCTCCTCTTTTCTCTCAGCTGCCAACTGTGGCCTGATGTCATTGTAATAAGGTGTTCACCCATGTTGTCATGAACACCAGTTTTTGTCAAGTCTTGTAATAAAGACCGTTCACATGTCATCCCATTAGTTCCATTTTCCCTAATAATCCCATACCTACCTGATATCATTGTAAGGAACTCGAGGACGAGTTTTCATTTAGTCATGGGGGTATGATGAGACGCGGTTTACACTAGGCCGCGATATCACATCCCATGCGATATCGCGGACGCGATATCGCGTCTTCTCCTGCGATATCGCGTACGCGATATCGCGTCCCGCCGCCATATCTATAAATAAGAGGCGGCACTCCCTTCATTTCCCAATCCTGGCTAGTGTAGCGAAGCTCTGGCAGATTGATCACTCCAGAGTTAGAATTTTTCCCCATGTGCCCGCAGTAGGAGTCCTAGAGTGAACGGCTCTTTATTCGAGCAGCTTGTAACCTGAACCCAAGTTGTGTACGGCAATAAAGACGAACTTGTTTGGATAAACCTTGCAGCACGTGGTTTCATTTATTGCTTTATTTCCTGCTTTCCTAGTGCGTTCAAGTACGACTTGATTACGAGCGTCTACGGACGTGTACGGCTAGTCAAGGAATCGGCTGCTTGACGCAATGCATGAGTACGACTCAATTACGAGCATTGGATGCTTGGTAACCCAGTAGCGTATTCCAGGATTCTGCGCTTGGTAACTCCCGGGTCTAATGTGTACGGCTAGTTGAGGAATCGGCTGCTCATTGCTAGGCTAGATCGTGTGATAAGTACGACTTAGTTACGAGCACCCACGGGTGTGTACGGCTGGCTAAGGAATCGGCTGCTTATCACACGTAGGCTAAATAGGTGCCTCAGTACGACCACTTCGAGCACTTGCGTTACGTGTGGCGATCCCAGTAACGATTAGCGTTTGGTAAGCTGCAGTTGCATAGTTCAGGGTGTGTCCGGTAAGTGGGAACGGATGCTGACGCTAGTTAATTTAGACTTAGATCTTAGTTAGGGTTAGTTTAGTTTTCTCAACCCTTCTCCTGGTAGCATAGAAGATAAGCCGAAAATACCAAAAAAATCACATACCTCAGACTTGCTTAACCATACACCGTGACACTTACAAGCAAGCCTGGGAAGACAACGAACGATTAACCCCAAGTGTTTCTTGTGGCGTTAAGGCATTTAGTCTGCGGAGTTCGACCGGATCGCGCGTGTACGCTCGTTTCGTATGGTGGAGTGTAGGGGTACCTCGCCACTCATCAGAAAGTAATAAATAACATTAAATAAACCTATCCATGTACTGCAAGGTTTATCCACAAAGCTAGTCTTTATTGCCATACATAACTTGCGTTCAGGTACAAAGCTGCTCGAATAAAGAACCGTTCACTTGGGGGACTCCTACTGCGGGCACATGGAAAATATTCTATCTCTGGGGTGATCAATCCTCTAGATCTTCACTACTTCTAATTTCTATATGGAAATGAGGGGAGTGCTGCCTCTTATTTATAGATTTGGCGACAGACCGCGATATCGTGTACACGATATCGTAGGGGACAACGCGATATCGCGGCGGCCGCGATATCGTGGCTTGTGCATATCGCGTCTCATCAATAAGTCAAGTAGAAAATTTTTTTACTTAGAGTAATTTCCAAGTGCCCGTAGCAAGAGGTCTAAGTGTGGATGGATCTTTATTCAAGCATTGTGTACCTGAGCATACCTTGTGTACGGCAATAAAGACGAGCTCTTGGATTCATCCTTGTAGCACTTGAGATTTGTTTTCTTACTCATTTTCTTTATTTTATTTTCTTCAGAATTTATTTTATTTTATTCACTTTACATTTCTATTATTAGCACACACAGTATGATCACTTCAAGCATGCATGTAACACTTGGTAACATAGTAACGATTAGCCTTTGGTAATCCCATTAGTGTTGCACTAGTTCAGGATGTGTATGGAAAGTGAGAATGGATACTAGCGTTAGGATTAGTTTAAATCCTAGTTAAGTTGAATTAGTCACTTAGTTATCTCTCTCTCCTCCCTTATTAGTAGCAAGACATAAAAACATAAAAGCTATAAAAATCATATGCCTCAAACTTACTTAACCATACAATCATGACATACAAGTAAGTTTGGGAAGACAACAATCAACCAACCCATCCTTGTTCCACAAAGGCACATAGGCACTTAGTCCTTGGAATTCGACCAGATCATGCATGAAAGACTTGTATTAGTATGGTTGAACGTAGGGGTACCTCGCCGCTCATCACTAATGTAGTGAGTGGTTTGTACTCCCTGATTCCAAGTTTTAATGAAGAATGTATTGTAGTTGCATTAATGTTATAAGCCATAACACCAGTACAATGAAGCACTAATGAGCTATTTTTCACAATAAGTAATTTTTAGTAAATTCTTTACAATTGGCATTAATGGGATACAATTTTTGTATTCCTACTATTTTCTAAATAATCATCACTAGGGTATCAACTTCATCAAATTTAAATTTTTGCATATATAGATGGTTGATGATAATCTTATAGCATTTATTTTATTTAACTTCTAGAAAAGATAGGTCCACCTTACTATAGTAATTTCTTGAAAGTGTTATTATCCCATGTGATCTACGACTATGAATAAAATATGTAGCAATATTTGCAATATCTTCCCTAGGATAGTAAGCTGATCATTCATGTTCTTTATCTCAATCCCTTATTCCAAGTATTTCAAGTTCACTTCATTGAAAGTGAGTTGATAAAAGTAGATGTCAATTTACTATTTCAAAATCATATTTAATAGCATCCTATAATTTAGGAATGATATCTTTGTACTACCTCTCTTCTTGGCAAGCATGTTTAAAATTATCATCAAATGTCTCCTTTTCAATTTCATATATGTGTCAAATAAATATCCATTTTAGTTTAATTTTTTCATTAATTCTACCTGAATTACATTTTACATATTTAAAATGATAGTGCAATACGAACTATGAATAACAATAATCTATCCATTTTTCCTCTCCTATTCTTGAAGGGACTCTAAACCTAGGATATGTTTTGGCAATAACTAGTTACAGTCAAGTCCTCCACACTAGTGCCTCTTTATTTTTAAAACTAAATGTAAAATATTTCATATCATTTAGTAATGATACTCTCTTCATTTCTAATGATTTCTTTTTATATGAATTAATACGAGATGTACATATATGACTTACCATAATACAACACCAATACATTCTACATTAATGTAACTACAATACATTCCACATTAAAGCTTAAAATTAGGAATAATAAACCATTTACTAAATCAACTTCGGCATCATTAAAAAATAGATATAGATATATAAAGTATATCATTATACATGAAATGATTTTTATAGGTGGCATATTTCTCAACAGCATTGATAAAAGGTTAAAGGAAATATTTCCAAATTACCGATTAGAGAACTTCAATGGTAGATCATTCATACTCATTGGAAATCTTACATAACTTCCACCTATGAAAGATGTTATACTATACATATCTCAACTCCATGTGAAAAATTTATGACTAGTATTTAGTACATGTGTAACTTTGGATGTAGTGTACCACAAAGGAAAGATGATCTATGGCAGAAAAGATTTAGAAAAGTTTTGATAAATACACAAGGAAAACTCATTAATGTTGATTATGATTTTTTAAGCTCAACAATAGATCTTCCATTGATATTATATGGGTGAGATGAGTTTGAGAATTTTATGCATTTATTTGATACAAAAAATAAGGTGCATATGCATAATAAAAAGGTATTACTAAAATTGCAAAAGCTAGTTACATTGTCATTAGTTGGTAGAAACATAAATGGTGTTGGATTCTAGAATCATTGAGAAGAAGAATTAGATCAAGTGGTATTTATTTGTAAAAATGCAAGGATTATGCTATTGTTATTCTATGGGATGGGGTGAGGGTGTTAAATCCCAAATATAATGTATAATAATATTTAAAACATCATCAAAAAGAGAGTCTAAAGAAAAAGTTCAATAATTTTAGGAATCTTTTTTCATATTTTTATCTTTACAACTAATCTTGAAAAATTTCCCCTTTAGGGTACAAAAATAATTAGGTTTTTCTCTTTACTTTAAAGCACCCTCACATGTTTTCATTTCTTGTAAAGATAAGGAGAAAATACTCTCTAAAGAAAAAAGAATACATCAATTAGAGATACAAAATAACTAGTAACAAAATTTGAAATATATCCATCCTTGAAACTCCAAAATAAAATGAAATTAATGATATAGAAAATAAATTAATTGTTTAGCATTCCCTAGAATCTTTTTTACTTGAAGTTATAACTAAAAAGCAACATCTTTAAGAAACTAGTATTTGACACCTAACGAAAGGTAATAGTTATGCTCTTACTGCTAGAAAATAACTACATACTAAATCTTCCAAGTAGAGTAGAGAACAAGTAGTCAAAGATAATTCCAAATGTAAAGAAATGAAGTAAATAAAGTAGGTTGATCATCAAAAATGACTTCATTGATTATTAGTTAAAAATTGCTACAAGTTTTAAATATCTATTTCCAAGCATGCTCAGTAATAGGATACTAAGAAAAAATATGAGAGAATGAGTCTTCACTTCTACAAAGAGGACATTAAGGAGAAAAATTTCTTATATGTTTAAGAAAAATTTCAATAAGAAGAACTTGATGAATAAATCATCATAAAAATACAAATTTTTGAAAATGTAAGAGCTCTCCAAATATCTTTCATTTTCCTCATCCAAAGTATGATGATAATTACATATTTTAGGTCTTATTAAATTTTTTATGAATAAAATTATTCTTTGTAATAATCTCATAAGTAACTTTCAAACTAAAAGGAAAAATATATCTACCATCCTTGTAAAAATTATCTAGAAAATCCTAAAGCAAATTATTGTCAAATTTAAATAATTTCTCAAGATTAGAAATTAATTTTTTAAAATTCCTTTTCTTCTTTCTATTCAAACAATAGAGGCTAGGAGTTTCATTTCAAGTAATCCATATTTCATGAATGTGTAGAAAAGAAACTATAGTGATACCAAATCTACTACAATTGGTACACAACCTGGAGACATTAGTATCCCAAGCTCCTTCATTAAAAGGAAGCCACCATAGGCTAATTTGCTTAAGTATATCTTTTGAAATTGTAATATGACTATAATTCCAATATTTACTAATCTTGCACCATGTCTTCCAAAGTTGTTTCAAAATTAGAGAACCAAGAATATAAATAGCCTATGGAAAAAGAAGACAATGAAGAAAGTTATTAGAAGATCAACTAGTATTATTTTTAGGTTTTCCTTGCATAAGTATGTTTCTTAAAAGGAGCATCCAAACATCATCTTCATTAATTAATGAGTAGCAAGTATCCCTATGCTCAATCATATGAATCACTAAGCATTCACACACAATCTAATCGAATTCCATTGATTCTATGTCTTCTAGTACACTAGTCTCTAGGAAGTCAAATTACTTTAACAGTCATTTCTTATCTTCCCAATCACACTTGTGATATGTAGAGGTATGGCTAAGTGTAATTGAGGCATATGATTTTTATTATTTTTTAGGTTTTATTTTTTGGGTGCTTAAACCAAAGGATTGAATGAATGAAGTAATTCAATTAATTTAATCTAACTAACTACACCTAACTAATCTTAACATCAGCATCTATTCCCACTTGTTGTACAGATCCTGAACACATTTAGCACTACTAGGTTACCAAACATTAAGCATTACTAAGACTACCATGTATCAAGTGTATGCTCGAAGTGTTTGTACTTATGTGCTTAATTAATCGCTACTTAATCTAGCTTAGTTTAGCCTAATTAATTATTTTAAGTACTTAAAGCATTAAATGCATAAATAAATAATTAATCTATTTCTAAGTGCTACAAGGTTTATCAAAAGGCTTGTCCTTATTTCCGTTTACACTACTGTGCTTAGGTACATCAATGCTCGAATAAAGATCCATACGCTTTATGACTCCTACTACATGCACTCACAAAAATATTCTAACTTTCAAATGACAAAACTGCAAGAGCTCTACTACAACTATGATAAGAGATGTCATAAACATGAAGTGTGAGCATGTATTTATAGAATTTATTATGGATCTACATCGATAGGGCCTCATAAATGCAACAAACACTACCTTGACGTGACCCCGTTGATGGGGCTATGTCAATGAGGACCCATAAATGAGGCCACATTGTTGGGGGCCTATCAATGCAACACTTTGATGCTTCATCATGCCCCCATGACTAAATGAAAACTCATCTTTGATTTCTTTTACAAAATTTAAAAGGTATGGGATTATTAACTAACACTTAACACAACAAACTAACACAACAAAACTGAGTGCGCGAGTGTACGGATCGACATCATTACAAAATTTATGGTGTTCATAAAACAAAATTGAACACCATGATATAACTACTTCAACTTGGATATCACATCATCAAATGGCATAAATATGGTTGAGAAGATCAAACAATTCCAAGAGGTGGAGGTTCCTGAGATTATAAAGGACTTTTGCTAGCTTCAGGCACACATGGTTGCTGAGGAGGTTGTGGCTATCTTGCTACAATTTCTACCCTTGGTGGAAGGAAAAAGGCATTTAGTAATGTCTTCATCTTCTCCTCCTTACTTTGAGGATCATTCACAATCCACATGGCATCACCAATGTGGGCTAGAATGGGGATATCCCATGGACATGGCATTAATAGGAACATCTTCTTGATGTTGATGAACCAAGCAGCAAATTATTTACATTTGACATTGAATTCCCTGACTACATTTTTCATCTCTTAGTAATCATTAATTTTTTTATTAGGCTCTTGATATTGGATCTCTTATCAATGTATTTTCCCTTGAAAACCTTGAGTTCAGCATTTTCCACCTCAAGCTTTTGCTTCGTGTCCTTATGATGCTTGAACTCAGGTTGGTACAATACGTATGAGTTGGTCACTTGCTTTTCCAATTCTAACCATGTTCATTTCATAGTCAACATAGCTAGGTTTGTGTATCAGAGGTTGGCAAGCTCCATATATTCAATCATCTCCTCTATCTACAACTCTTTTAGGTGAATTTCTACTTTATTGCATTGATCAATCCCATCAACAATGGGCTTCCATAATTTGCATCCTTGTTGGAGTTGTTGGAGGGTCTCATTCACCTTTTCCTTCACCACTTGAATGTGTTTTCAATTTATTTCCTTTTGTAGGCTAACTTGGTCTCTATAGTGATTTTTAACTCTCTCAAATTTGAGAGTCTCTGATTTCAAGTGACTACTTCTATTGCAGTCTTTTGGTGAAGGGCATAAACCTCCTTCATGGAGAGATTTCTATTCTCAGCTATCAATCTCCTAAACTCTGTATTTTCTTTGGCTAGTTGCTCTTGCTATTGATGGATAAAATCAGTCAATTATGTTTATGCACATCAACATTTCATAGGTTATGGTTTTCCATGGTCAGTGATGAGTGGCTAGGTACCCCTACACTCAAATATATGAATATGAGCATGTATGCATGATACAGTCGAACTCCATAGATGGACTAGTTTTGGTATCTAGATAGTTACACATTAATCACAGTTCGTTGTCTTCCCACCTAGACTAGTATTTTCTTTGTCACATTTGGTTTAGTCAAGGGTGAGGTATATGATGTGGTCCTACGCTAGTGCTACTCCAAGAGGCAATGGAAAATAACTTTGTTTTAAGCTAATAGGAAATGAGAAACAAAATCTAAGTTAGCCTAAGTGTGATGAGCATCTATTCTTAATCATCCATACACATCTTGGACCTCATGTACTACTTTTGGGATTACCAAGCACATGTTACTTAAGCACTCCTAGACACGCTACTAGGATACCAAGTAGTCACACTTAAATGCTCGCAATTAAGTCATTCTCATTCCACATTTAATAAAAAAGATGGTAAATGAAGGTAAAGAAATATTAATTAAGAAAACAATAAATAACAATAACAATTAAGAAATTAAAACTAAGTGAATGTTGCAATGATGAAGTAATCTCAATCTTTATTGCCAGTCATGTGCATGTCCAAGTATGTCACACTCAAATAAAGGTTTTGTACAATTACAATCATCACGTTGTGGGCATGCACTAGGGAAAGGATTGAAATGAATTGAAATTGACAAAAAAGACTCTAATCTAACAATAACTGACTTCCCCTTCTTGTGCACCTAAATGTGGTATTTATAGGCTTACACAGGAACCATGATATCATGTATCCAATATCATTATCCAGGCTACGATATCAAGGGTCCAATATCAAGGGTCCGATAGCAGCACCTGACCAACCATGATTCATTATACCCCCACGACTGAATAACAACTTGTTCTTAAGTTAAAGAAATTGATGAACAAGTTCATTCAATTTCATGGACTATTTCATGCCACAATGTGGGATAGGTATGAGATTATTGAATGATCATGGACTATTTCATGCCACAATGTGGAACTAGACAAAATTTGGACACAAAAAAAAAAAAGAAAAAACTTGTGGATCTCATGGGGTTCCCACTGGTGATGCTCCTCCATGGGTGCCTTTCCTTTGTCCTACACTCCAGGATTTTGAGATTGATATCATTGAAGAAGCACCTAATATTTCTCCTCTTCTATCCAAGGATTATGAGCCGTCCATGCTAATGTTTCAATGTTTGATGGAGTCAGCACTTCCCATGGACACGATAGCTATAGAAACACTTGACTAGCCTTGACATGCCATGTCGCAAATAGCTATCATTCATCTTCATAGGCTCAGGCCTTGACCTCTCCACCTTTTTCTTGGCCAAATTGTGCAATGATAAGAGTTCCCTAATAAATGTTGAATGATTGTACCTCATACTTTGCATGTTCTGCATGAGGTCCTTGGCCTCTGCCTCCCCTTGGGTATTCAGTTGCACCTTGAGAGGGTCCTCCTTGTTATTCTCTTTTAGGAGCCATTTATAATCACACAAAGATAAATTGTTAGTAAGGTTATTGAAAGAAGTTCAATTATTTCATACCTTACTCATTGCCTTTAATAAATGTTGAATTCTTTGCTTAGTGTGATTTTAGAGTTAGAAATTTTTTTAAGGAAGTTGCCCTAAAAGTTTAATGTCGAAACTAATTTTTTTAGGTGACACATAAAAGGACATGTAATGGTAAAGTCATGCAAGTAGGTCCTCCCCAAAGTAGGTTCCAACCTATAATGCCCTTGCATAACCACACCTTACAATGTCTGTAGGCACTAAAAGGGTTAAATGTAATCTACACTAGGGAAACAAAACACACACATGTAAATACTACCATGATGAGCTATGAATTCTATGCTACACAAGACATAAGTTAGAAATACTTAGACAGTGAGATGAAACAAATCATAGAAGGGATTGTAAAAAATTGGGATGTAAGGTAACTGACCCAAGACACAATGAATCCTAGGTGTAGGGCATGATGAATGTGTCATTAGCCCATTTCTCCAAAATCAAGACCAAGTCTAGTCCACCAATCAATGACATCGCATTGTTTCATCCAAGGATGAACAACCATAAGAGCATCATGACAACAAGGTGTACGATCACTTGGCATTTTATCCAAGGAAGGAGTGATTTGGAATTTCTCTATAGCACATTTTTTTACAAGCTGCTTTGGCACTATGTTCCTTTCAATAATGAACTAGAGAAGCCACCAACCTTCAGGCATAGGTGCATGTATTTCTAGTGGGACCCCCTCGAATAGCATTGAGTTTTTTTATTGAGTGCCTTTATTACTCTTACTCCCATTTTTCATTAGATCTACAAGGATCTTAGTACAACCAGGCTGCATGATAGCACCTACAGATGTCACGAAAGAGAATTCACAAGTCCCCTTGATGTCACACCTTGGCCATTCCTTCTTTGTCCATTATTCTTCACTCTAGTCATAATGAGCACAAAATTACTTTTAAGTTTTCATGATGAAAAGAATATCATTGTACCTATAGTAGAACCTCTTATTAATAGAATGGGTGGGTGGATGTTGTGGGCTCACTGTCCAAATACTTAGTCACTTGAGACTTGATAGCATAGAACAACACCTCAATTAACAAGTCACATGAGTATTTTATTTACTAATGAGATTACCCTCAAAAAGATAAAATAATAAAATAATAAATAAAAAGATAAAACAAAAAATTGAATGATGAAAAAATGGAAAACAAAAAATTTGTAAAATTAAAGAAAAGAAAAAATATTTATTAATTCCGATTGTTAGAATGGAAGATATCCCCCATAACTAAACTTTTGATCATGGCAAGAATTAATAAATGGAAGGTTGGGATCCATGCATTTTGGAAATATTGGGACCTGGTCATATCCAAACCATTAGTTATCTTTTGATGGGCTATTTGGAATGTACCCAAATTGGGGTTCAAACACTTGATTAAAGTTGACATAGTGGGGCAAGTTATAAGATGTGGTTAATTGATAAGGAGTTGGCCCACTATGGCACCCTTGGTCATAAGATGATATGAAAGGATCAATATGTCTCCCTATGTGGTTATATTCATTGGGCCACGTAGTTGTTGGAGTATTGATTGGTGGCCCTGATAAGGTAACACAAGGCATTGGATTCGAGGAGAAAGATGCACCAAAGTGTTGAACTTGTGCTGAGTGGAAGGATGCAGTGGTCTTGGAACTATGCTATCCCTTTCTACCATCATGTCTAAAGAAGGGATGCCTTTGATGTTGCAGTTGATAGTAGTATCACAAGTAACATTTGTGGGTTGATGCTGTGGTGCAAATCCTTCTAGCACAACTAGTGGTGATGTAGAAGGGGATGAAGGATGAGAATATTAAATTTGAGGAGAAGTGTAAGACACATGAGGGGGTGACTCTGTTGGAGAGGACACAGGTTGATAGTACTTAGGAGAATGATAACGATGTGGTCAGATAGAGGATGTTGACCTAATTGGGAAAATAGGATGTTGAACCTAATAAGCACTTAGATTCAGATGATATGAAGGGTGTGACTAGTTTGGGGGTGGCCTCCCTCACGACTGGGATTTTTGCCACTATGATTGAACACAATCTGTTTGTACAAACTCTGGATGTAACATTCTTTCCCAATTCTCATGTAAATGTGACAAGATGGGGCATTGACCTTTGGGGTGATCATACAAGAAAATGTTACATTAATACGTATGATTAGCAGTTGAGTTCTTATTCCCTTCAACCCTTCTTTTTGATTGTCTAAGGGTGTTCTGTCCTACTTCTTGGTTTGTCATGGTTCTACCTCTAATAGTGTTGGCATATTCTCCACATTTTTCATGTATCCATTCCATCATCTTATTGATCTTTGCCTCAATTTCATCTAGTGATTGTAGTATTGGAAAAGATGATTTCACCTCCTTAAGGTGAGTTGATTTCTCCTCTTCATGATCATAGACCTTTGCTAATTCAAGATTTCGATCCCGTTGAGAGCTTTCAACATTCTCCCATTTAGCCATTTCTCCTTCTTTTGCTACACACTTAATAATCTCTTGGAATTGGTGGGTTCATAGCTCATATAGTGGACCTGGGGCATACATCCCTAGGGTCTCCCCTGTTTCATTACAGAGCCCATCTATGATGTGATACATTAGCCTTTCCTCAGAGAACCCATGGCCTGGGCAATTCTTTAACAATGAATAATATTTTTTAGAGGGCATGTCCAAGGGTTCATGTTGTGCTTATTTTCACTCTTGGATTTTTCTCCTCAAGGCTAACACTCTTGCATAGGTTTGATATCTTTCATTGAAGAGTTCTACCATTGTTGGCCAATTTTGAATTGATTTTGGTCTTAAGGACCTATACCATACTTTTGCTTGGCCAACAAGTGTCAGAGGAAAGAGCTTAATTTTTTACCAACCATTATCAATATTTTTCCATGCATAGGCATCATAGAAGGCTTGTAAATGATATTGCAGATCTAAATCATAGCCTCCTAAAAACTTGGAAAAGTTGTTTAAATCAAGCCTGGGTAGACAGCTTTCCTTGCGATGCTTGCGGGATATTCGAACATTCTCTTGTATATGCATTAGGCTCTTAGTGGCCAGTAGGGGTTCACCATCACTAGGTAGGTTATGAATTTATGATTTGGAATGATGTTTTCTTTTTTTATGTACATAGGAGACCCCTACATAATATTAAGTACTCCAAACTTCATCTTCATCATCATATAATTCATTCGTTCTCCAACGAATTTCCTTACTAGTTGTTGCGTTGTCATAGTCTTGTGAGAGAGACATTTTGATGACTTATGTGTGACTTATTTTTAATTATTTTCTCTCTAAAAGATATATCATTAATTCTTCTTTACATTGATCTTGGATGATATAACTAATCTAGATAACTAGCACCATCCCCAACAATGACACCAATGATGAGTGGCTAGGTACCCCTACACTCAACCATATGAGTACGAGCATGTATGCACGATCTGGTCAAACTTTGTAGATGGACTAGTTATGGTATCTAGATAGTTACACGTTGATCGCAGTTCGTTGTCTTCCCACTTGGACTAGTATTTGCTTTGCCACATATGGTTTAGTCTAGAGTGAGGTGTATGATGTGGTCCTAAGTTAGTGCTACTCCTAGAGGCAATGGAAAATAACTTTGTTTTAAGCTAATATGGAATCAAAAGCAAAATATAAACTCACCTAAGTGTGATGAGCATCTATCCTTAATCATCTGTACATATTCTTGGACCTCATGTACTACTTCTAGGATTACCAAGCGCATGTTACTTAAGCACTCCTAGATACGCTCCTAGGATACCAAGTAGTCACACTTAAATGCTCATGATTAAGTTGTACTCATTCCACATTTAATAACAGGGATGGTAAATGAAGGTAAAGAAATATTAATTAAGAAAAATAAATAACAATAACAATTAAGAAATTAAAACTAAGTGAATGCTACAATGATGAAGTAATCTTGATCTTTATTGCTGGTCATGCACATGTCCAAGTATGTCACACTTGAATAAAGGTTCTGTACAATTACAATCATCACAATTACAATCATTACACTAAAGTTTCTATACAATTACAATCATCACTCTCAACTTCTTTTAACATGGTTTGAAGCTATTTAAGAGCTTCATCTCTTGTCAATGCTAGGTTAATAAATGCAAATTAGGGAAACTGGGCTCTCGGTTCAACAACTTTCATAGCTAAGCATTCATTCATCTCCTTGGCTATTTTGAGTTACCTTTCCAAAATAATATTCTTGCCTCTTTCCTCTAGCAACTCAAATTGGGTTGCAATTATACTATCCAAAAGATCAAAGGCATCCAAAAGTGGTTTTCCACTTCCTACCAGTTAGCCTAGCAATTATTCATATTGTGTTGTGCTTAGTCTATCACTTATGGTTCCTACGAACATTTTCACATCTTTAAGTGTAATAAAATTTGGTACAAACACCAAAGGTGCATTGAGTGTCCTAGAAATTCTATCAGCAATTACCTTTATTGTTTTTTCTTGCCCTTAGTATTGCATCACTAGTACTATTGCCCCTTCACCCTCCTCCAAGTGCATTGAAAAGGTTGTAGCATTTCCAGAAATCTCTAAGAGTTTCTACTCATCTGAGAGAGATACTATTACCTATCTGGAACTTTGATTTGACCTCATGGACAACTACATTCATTGGATAGAGAAAATGGATCCACCTTTCCTTATTAGGCTAAGTGTTCAGGCCACCTTATTTAGGTGACACATCACAGGCCAGTACATCACCACTTGCACCTGCTTGTTGCTCTTTCTCACTCAAGAGCTATTCTCCAAACTTGTGCAATCATTGGAATGTTTTAATGATGTTTGTCACTATTTTATGAGTGGAAAGTGGAGGTGGTGACTTCTTCTCATCTTCTTGGATTTTTATTGCAAGAGTTTTGTTATTCATTTTCTCCACCCAATTAGCCATTGTAGCATGTCAAACAACATCATTAGTATAGCAAGCTATTCCTCCCCTTTGATATATTTTTCTAATGAGGCATGGAAAGGGAAGTACCTTTCTTCCATTTACATTCTCCTTAAATCACTTCTCTATCTCTAAATAGATTAGCTGTGGAAGGTTGATTGGGGATCTTCCACTCAGAGTGGCACATGCATGGGTAGAAAAGGAAATGGTCTTACTAGGCCTAATCATGGGATTTAGGTGAAAGATCACAATCTTATAATGAATTCTTTTGCTAGTGTTAGCATGGATTACTCCTTATGGTTGACACCATAGCACCACTAAACCAATTCCTTTTTAATGCTAGGGTCTACTTGCAATGGAATCTCAATGAGATTCATCCCTAGTTTAGGCAACCCAAGTGCCTCTGCAATGGCTTGCACCAAAGTAGGACATTAAAATATTCTTGAACTTGACCATTGAACTGACCTACCTATTGCTCAAAAATATAAATGTCTCTCTCATGTACCACTCCCTGCTAGAAGTGATAATTGGCCACATGGGAGAGGTCTTTAGTTGGTCTTGTACCTCTTTAGGTGCTTGCTTCAAGAAAGAGCCAAAGTTTAACTCTTGGAGAACTATTTTTTGGATCTCCCTTGATGTAATTTGGTTTAGGCAGGCTTCAATCAAAGTCACCTCAAAGTTCACGTATTTAGCCAGTGCCTCATCCCAGTTGGAATGCTACCAGCTATTCTAGAATCTAATGAACAAACTCCACTTCGACCTCTTTCCTAAGAGGTCCTATGACATGGGTTGCAATTGATTCTTCCTATGCCTATTCTTGTTCCCTTTCTATTCTTGGATATTTTTCCCTTGGTTGAGATAGTCCTCCTTCCTATGTATGTTTTCCTTTTGGTGCCATCTACGGTCACAACACATCAATGGATTAGTAAATATAATGTGTAACTTAGAATATCTGGATACCTTATCCCATTAATTAGTTACACTTGGCTATGGTTGAACCATGAAGGATCAATTATTTTATTATTATTTTATTAGTTAATTCTTATTGTAAGTGTCACCAAAGCTTGTTGGAAACATTTAACTCTTGTAATTTGGTGTTTTAATGTTGATTTCTTAGTTAAACCTTTGTAGGAGTTAGAAAAATGTCAAAAACAATTTCATCAAAAACGTGTTTGTGGCCTCCACAACTAAGAGCTTACCTCTAGGAGCTACAAGGTTAAAGAACATAGTGATTCAAATAAATGACTAGAAAATCATGGGCTTTGGAAGGTTTTGGGCTTAAAAAACTACAAAAACTCCTTGGGTATTTCAGAGCAAATGTGAAAATTTCAAAGGGGGTTATGCATATATATAGGATTTTTATGTTGCATCGATGGGGTCATGTATATGAGGTCTCATATATGCATGGGCTCCATCGATTGGGTTCCATTTATGGGGTCCATAAATGAAATTTTGAAATTTGAATATTTCAAAAATACAAGGACTTTTTTAATGAATTTTGGGTCCATGGAGTCCTAGAGAAGCCAAGAATATGATGAAATTTTTGAAGAGGATCTTTGAAAACTTAAAAATTCAAAAATTTGATGGAAAATATGTGAATTGAAGAAAGTACTTAAAGGAACAAATAGTCAAAAATAGAAGATGGATGCACGAAAGATTCTAATTGCAAAAATGCCTAAGGATAAGGTGCTTAATGAACCCAACTAAGAGATATGCAAGTGGATCCTCCTCATAGTAGGCACATGTCCTATTTTCCTTTACATAACCTCAACCTAAGGAGTCGGTGAACCCCATAGGTAATTAATGGTTTATGGAAGTTAAGGACCAAATCTTAAAAAATTCTACCAAAGAATTCAAGTACATCAAACAAAGACACCAAACAAGAACATGGACATTGATAGTGATGTAAGTTATGGACAACATAGATGGATGATGGAGAAGGTGGAATGGAGTTTCGAATTGAGCTCATAAGAAGTCCCTTATGGAATTTGTTTAAATGACCTAAGAAGATCCATCCTCAATCCAAACCAAAACCAACCACTTTTAGTGACTTTGTATTGCCACTCCAAGATGGATCCATCCCCTTGAGACACAAGAGTGATTCAATAGAAAAACCACCATTCCTTAAAGAGAAGAAAAGAGAAGTAGGAAGTGAGAGAGGGCCTTAGTTAGAGAGGACCTTCAGGCATGGGTAACATGTCTTTCTAGTCCCATAACCAATGCTTGTAACCTATTTATTTGTCTAAGGGATGTGCTTTGAATTCCCACCATCATTTGTTTTCTTTTTTCTTTGTTTCTTTTTTCTTTTTCTTCTCTCTTTTTTTTTTTTTTTTTTTTGAATCGGAACCACACCATGCAAAGACTTATTTAACTTTCTACTTATTATCAACACAGAATGGTAAAAAATCCATGAAAACACTCATGCACCTAAGTAAGTAGAAGATTATAGAGAGTATTAAGTCCCCTTGAAGTCACACCCTATGCAAACCTTTGAATCCTTCCTAATTCTAGAAATCACCAAGGTCACAAATTTATTAAAGGTTTACTTAATGAAAGGGATCTCATATTCCCAAAATGAGGAAAACCATAGATTTTTGTGAATGGGTGGATGTCGTGGACTTACTACCTCTTCCATAAAAAAGAAACCATGCCTTAGTCATCAGTACAAAATTTCAAAAATAGAATCAGGCATTAGCAAATAGAAATATTAAGCACAAACCACCATTAGTAATAGCTACAAAACCATTGTGTCCTATTGGCACAAAGCATGTTGATTAACAAAAATTAGAAAATAACACTAAAATAAAGTAAAATATATAAGAAAGTGTAAAATATTCAAGAAAAATTTAAATGTACTAAGGATGATGTAAAACAAAAAATAGTGTAAAATAGGAAAACATTTTAAAATAAAAAAGATGTAAAATAAAAAAATTGCAAAAAGAAAAATGTGTAGAAAAAAAATAGAAAAACTAGGGAGTCACGTATATGATTAGCATGGGTGGCCATCTCCCCATGACTGAGTTGGAAGGAGGAGATCCAAAAAATTAAGCGAGGTTGTCCATCCATTGAGGCATTGCTTCCACTGGCTTGCATGGGTTCATGCAAAGGTTTGACTTATTGTGTGTTGACCAGCTGCTTTTTATCTAGGCTCTCAAGTTTGTAGATCAACATGGCCCCAAAAGAAAAGGTTTCATAAATGATGTAAGGCCCTTTCCTCAATTTTTGGAACTTAGTTCATTGAGGTACATGTGTGGGGTTCCAATAGAGAACCTTATCTCTTAGTTGAAATTTCTCTTTCCATATTCTAAGGTCATGATGTTTTTTGTTAAATGCCTTGTTGATGAGTGATGAGGTACCCCTACGCCCAACCATATGAATCACAAGCATTCACATGCAATCTAGTTGAATTCTGCAAACTATAATTACTAAGTACACTAGAGCTAAACAGTGTGTGTGTGTTGTTTGCTCGTTGTCTTCCTAGTCCCACTTGTGGAATGCAATTGTATGGTTAAGTGTGATTGAGGCATAAGATTTTTTTTATTTTATGTTTTTATGGAATTACTAACCTAAAATAAGAATAAAGTAAGAGTGATTAAAAGATCGATTAATTGCTAAGTAAACTATAGTCTAATCTAGCCTAACACAAGTAACCATTCCCACTTTCTGGACACATCCTGAACTTTGTGCAAACACTATTGGGCTATCAAATGCTAGTTGTTTCTGAGCTACCAAGTGTCACATGTATGATCAAAAGGGTCATGCTTGTGTATCTTAATAAGTTGCTTGATTAATCAAAATTAATTACTACATAAATAAAATTAATGTAAATTGCATGAAATCATAATATATAAATGCATAAGAAAGAAAGTCTCAAGTGCTATAAGGAATGAATCAAAGAGTACGTCATTATTACTAATGCAATGGTCTGCTCATGTACATCAATGCTTGAATAATGATCCATTCACACTTAGATCTCCTACTATGGGTAGTTGGAAAATATTCTAACTTTCAAATGAACAAACTACAAGATTTTCACTACTTGATGGCCAAAGACTTACTCCCAATTGTGCACCTGGGCGCTGTATTTATAGACCAATGAGTAACCCTACAATATCGAATGTATGATATCACATCTTGGGCCATGATATCGCATACCCGATATCATGTACTTGATATCGCATACCCGATATCATGTACTTGATATCGCGACCCCCCAATATCGGAGCATTGAAAAACATGATTTATCATACCCCCATGACTGAATGAAAACTTGTCCTTGAGTATAGAAGAAGAAGAAAAAGTCCTTTATAAAATATATTAGGGGGTGTGGACTTATTTGACTAACATGCAGAGTGACACAAAGAAAAAAGACAAATACAAAAGTACCTGAGCTTACAATATTACAATTGTATACAACATTAAGTGTTCACAACAATAGGAAATAACACCAATGGATCCAAAGGACATCCAACCCCCCTTGGCAATAGAAGAATGAGGAAGAGGTAGAAGAGATAGAATGGTTATGAATAATCTCCCAGGAGTGATATGGTTGCATCCTCCTTAGTGATGATAGTCTAACTTCTAGTCCATGCTTTCCACTACAATCACAACAAAACCAGGGATTAGTATATATAGTGCAAAAGATAATGGCTGAGTACCTTGTCTCGTCAGTGATTTTATCTAGCCAAGTTATGATTATAATAGATTGATTTCTTGATATTATTAGTGGAAAGACTGATGAATGGGTTAAATAAGAGAAGCGATCCATAAAATTTAGAAAAAACTTAACACAAGGAATACTAGAAAGAGAGTATTCACAATAATAAAAAGAAGTTCATTACAAACTGTAGCAATCGAAAATGTCAGCAGCTAGAAGAACACCGGGGGTCAATGGGTGCGACAGTTCCAACCCTGTATCTACGGGAGGGCCATGCTAGGTGTGTGTAGACACGGGGTACCCTGAAGGATTTGGTCGATTAGACAAGGACTTACTTCAGCATCGATATAGCCTTTTGCAATGTAAATAATGCGAAATGCGAGGTAATACTTGAAAGTAAATGAAACAGGAGAGGAACTGAAAAAGGATGTGATAGTAATACAAAGTAATGCTTAAAGGTGAATAAGATAGAAAATAATGCAAAAATGAGATAATAAATGAGAGATAAAGTAAAGTGTGGTTAGAAACATGCATCGCTTCGAAGCTACAAACTCACTCGGTCAAGGTGGATACAATCGGCTGCACAGCATGATGGAGTGTAGAAATCCCGAGGGTAACCAAGGCGTGTCGAGCAAAAAGAGCTATGCGCTTGGACGTGGACTCATGTACAAACAATGCAGGGTTCTACCAAGGTGGTAGAACAGAGATGGGGACCTCACGCCAGCCAAGAGAGACTTGTTGTTTACAGTGTTAGATAGATGACTTTGATCTTACAATGCTAGGGAGAGGGGAAATCTTTGTTTCAGAATTTCAAAGTTCCCACCACTTGGAAGCTATCTGCTTCAAGAAAGATGCGAACTCTTTTGAAATTTCCAACTTTTAAAAATTGCGGACCCCTTTGCATGTTGTTTGTCGGGGTATTTATAGGACCAAGGGCATGCAAAAGGGATGGTTTAAATGTTACGTGCCTTAGGCCTTGGTTGTCTTGTTGGTGCCACTCATGTCGTTTGTGACCGTTGGACCTACAAGACTATTGCAAAGCAAAATTGTATGCAATAACTGCAATCCTACTACGCCGTAATTGTGTTGTCAGCATTTGGAGACGTGTGCCAACAGTCCGATTAGGTGAAGTGCATTGATGTCACACAACCACCTATATGCCTTGTTGTGCTTTGTGACGTAGCATGCTTGGCGTAGCATAACACTTTGTCACACATTCTTCTATATGTCACATGCTTGCTACGTTATGCTATGCTATGTAGTGTAGCAACTTGCCTTAGTCGCAACACCTTTGCTAATTTGCAAACCTTGTCTCCTGCAATGCAAGTCTTGCAAACTCCGTTGACTCCGCCTTTCGAACTGCCTTCTGTCTCTTCTGCAGGATTGCTACGCCTTGTTGCACCATGTAGCTTAGCGTAGCATAGCAGCAGACATGATCCGTCACTTCCTGATGGAAAGGGACATCACTGCAGAACTTAAAATTGGGCAAGGGGTGTGGGTAGTGAATTCATTGCCATGTTACGCTGTGTGACATCGCGTAGTGAAGCACTTCGTTCCGCCATCATCTTCTGAAGCTTGCTACGCTACATAGTGTAGCGTAGCGTAGTAGGCTTCATGACTTAGAAAACTTACCGAACTATTTCTTTTGCTACCAGAATGCTACTGCCAATTCCGCACACTATTTTTGAGTAGGTTGCTAGCTATTTAGGCTACTTTGGTGGGTAGGCAGGATGGTACAGAACCTGTCCATGCTCAAAGTAGAAAATTTGCCAAACTGGTTGACCTAGACTCAAAACATTCCCCTCTCGATGAACTGCCATAGTGCTGTGTGGACTGTAAGAGCCTAGTGAAGCAAGGATGACCCTGCATTTTTAGGGTGTTTCATTCACCCCTCTTTGTCGACATTTGGAGAATAGGCTCGATGGACGTCGGCAAAGAATACAAAACACCTCAATAGGCGAAATGCTAAGGTTGTCGCTTGGTGAGTGTTGAGACATCACTTGGCCACACTTGAGAGTGTTGCATTGGTTTTGTGGAGGTTAAGGTAGAGAGTAAAGACGATGTTTAGCTGACTCCCTTGTCAAAGTGATCTGAGGGGCTTGTTTGCATTTTCATATTTGGCTAGCGATGTTCTTCAACCTCCTATAGGTAGGTGTCAACTTCGTAGGATGAGTTGCATTACATCCATGGATGGTTCTGACTTGCCTACAAAAACCTTTCACATGGCAAGCTGTGTTACGCACGTGCTAGAGTTTGCACTCTCAAACGGTCATGTTAGTCGAGTCACTCACTTCACGGTGTTGTAGTGTTTGTTGCTGTAGTGACATGTGTCTATGAGAACAAGGTCTTGTTGGCTGCTGGCATTGTTGTTACCCCTGGGCATCATTGCTAGTGTGAGATGCCCAAAGCAGGGAGGCTAGCAGCGACCCTGGCAATATCAGCGGTGAGGAGCTAGGTGCGGATGCCCTAGAATCCCTACCAGGGGTTTGCATTCTTGGTTCAGCCATGGGATTAGTTGCTACATAGCTAACGTCATGCAAGCCCAGGCATTGGTAGGGAGCTAGAGCAACAATATTGAAGCTGGGCCACAATACCGTTAGAACTCCAGATGCAGGAGCTAACCCAAGAACTACCGTCAAGGCGATGGGCCATGGCGACGGTAGGTTCAGAGGGTTAGTGTGAAGCCATACGGTGTCTTCAAAGAGTTAGCATGATGCCAAGAGTGGCGGTGTCACATATGTTTTGAACTGTGTTCTCAGTGTGTCTTGAACAGCGTTCCAGAGCTATGACGTCCCACCCACTTGTTAGCATCGCGCCCAATCGTTCGGTATGTATCTGGTGCTGGTGCATGTTGGGGATGCGATGCAAACCTAGTTTAAGGTCTTAGTAGACCGTGTGCTAGTTTAAGGTCCTAGTGGACAGCCGTGTTGGTTTAAGGTCCCAGCAAACCGTACATGCCAGTTTTATGTCGTAGCAGATGTGCGGTGCCAGCTTATAGTCATAGTGGACTAACAGTGCTAGTTTTACACTGTAGCGAATGGTTGTCACCAGTTTAACGTCATGGAGGACGCTACTCGATGCTGCTATTTTATCATCATTGCGAATGCTTCTTGGTGCGACTGCTAGTTTATCATCATAGCGGACAGTGCTTGTTGTTGCCATTGCGCTTTAGATGTAGTACGGCTTGAGGTACGTGTGGTTCACTAGGTTGGCGAACTCATTGCCATCCATGTTCGCCAGTTTGAAGGCTCCATTCCCAAAGGCTTTAGTGACCATGTAAGGTCCTTCCTAGTTGGCTAAGAATTTACTCACATGCTCACGGATAGCCTTGAGGATGAGGTCTCTCTTCTACACTGGTCATCGATGCGGGTCTACACAGTGCTTCTGCTATTGTTTGTTCTGATAGTGCTCAATTCGTCTCAGCATCTACATGCATTCCTCCTCCACTAAGTCGAGGTTGATGGTCTATGATTCATTGTTCTGGGCTTCGCTCATGACGTCGGATAGGATCATCCGAAGTGAGGGTACCTACAACTCAAGAGGCAATACAGCTTCAGATCTATAAACAAGACTGTAAGGGGTCTTACTCATCATAGTTCTGCAAGTTGTTTGGTAGGCCTAGAGGATGTAGAGTATTTGCTTGTGCCATCACCTCTTGCTATTTTTAAGCATCTGCTTTAGCAAGTTGATGATGGACTTTTTTGTAGCCTCCGCCTACCCATTCGCCTATGGATAATAAGGGGAAGAAAATGATTATTTAATGCCTAGATTGCTACAGAAGGTTTGGATTTCCATACTGCTGAACTGTGGCCCATTGTCGATCACAATAGTCATCGGAAGCCCAAACCTAGTTACAATGTTATCGAGGATGAAATGGCAGATTTGCTGAGACATCATTTTCCTTAGGGGAATAGCTTCCACCCACTTAGTAAAATACTTTGTGGCAATGATAATGAAGCTATGCCCTGCAAAGAACTTAGGCATGATAGGCCCTATGAGGTCTAGTCCCCATCGTTGGAAGGGCCACATAATTTACATTGGGTGTAGGTCTGTAGGTGCTATGTGTATGAGATTTGCATATCTCTAGCATGTGTCTCATGTCTTGAATTTTGACAAGCAGTCATGCTCCATGTAGGGCCAATAGTACCCTAGGCTTCTGATTTTCGTAGCCATAGCCCTGGGTGCTATGTGTCCACTGCACAGCCCTTCATGAACCTCATTAACTACCTTTTGTGCCTACTCACCACCCATTCATGCCAACAATATCCCATCGTAGGATCGTCGGCATAGGCCGTCATTTCCCATGAGCACGTATTGTCGAGCACACTTGCAGATTGCATCTCTCTGAGCCAATGTCAATCCACTTGGGGGTTTGTCATGTTGTAAATAATCTTTAATGTTATCGTACCACTCCGGGGTACCCACAACATCGACAGAGGCCACGTGATCTGCCTGAGTGATAGGCTCTGCGCATTCTGTGATTGTAGTTGGTAGGTTTACCAAGGAATGCGATGGGATGTTTAATGCAAGGGTAGCTAAGGCATCTGCTACAGTGTTCTCGTTGCATGGCACATGTTGCACATCAGTGGTCACAAATTGCTTCAATAGGATTTTTGCTAGGTCGTAGACTTTGGTGATTTGATTCATGACTAGTTGTGAATCTCCCCTGATCACCAGGTGTTGTATACATAGCACACAGGCAGTTAAGAGGCCTCTGAGTAGCCCCTCGTATTCTACCATGTTTTTGGTGCAAGGGAATGTGAAATGATAAGCAGATGGGTGCATTTCCCCATAGGGGAATGTGATCATGGTAGCGTCACTACCTCCTCGCATGGTTGAGGTGCTTTTGAAGTCTAAGATCACCTTGAAATGCTACAGGATGATGGTGACATTGCTAACATATTCTTCTAGGAACTTGGGATCTATGATTGCCTGGTCATCGACTGGCAAAGCTGTAAGTTGGGTTGCTATGACTTGACCCTTTGTCAATGATTGACTTACATAGCATAGGTCGAACTCCATGGTTATTGCTTTCCATCAAGCTATCCTTTCACTTTCGTACAGGTTGCTAGTGATAGCCTGGAGTATGTTGCTTTTGCAAATGATGTTGGTTATGCTACAGAATAGGTATTGCTGCCACTTTTTTAGTGCGAACACTAAGGCTAGGCAGTTCCTCTCCACCTCGTTGTATTTTTCCTCGTATGCTATTAGTGCATGGCTTAGGTAATACACTGGTATCTCTAAACCATTGTCCCACTTCTGACATAGCAGTGTTGCTATGGATGTGTTGGAGGTGGCAAGGTATATGAAGAAAGGCTTGTCCCTTTACGGCGGGTGCATCATTGGCAGGTGCAAGGGCTCCTCCTTCAAGTTGTCAAAGGCTTGTTGACACTAAGCTATCCACTCGAAGTCAACCCCCTTCTTTAGAAGATGTTGCATGAGCTGTAACTTGTTAGTCAACCTTGCTATAAACCTCCAAATGAATTGCACTCTACCTTGTAAACGACGTAACTCCTTACGGTTTGTGGGAGGTGCTAAGTTTATGATGGCCTTGACTTTGTCTAGGTCCACCCGTATTCCAGCCTTCTATACTACGAACCCTAACATGCATCTAGTCTTTACTTCAAAGATGAATTTCTTAGGATTGAGATGTAAGTCATGCATTTGGCAGCACTGGAGGACTACCCCTAAGTCACGTGGGTGATCGACTGCCTCCTTGGATTTAACTGCTATGTCATCTACCTAATCGTTTAATGTTTCTAGGATGTAGTCACTGAAAATGTAGGACATGGATTGTTGGTAGGTTGCTCCAGCATTCTTGAGCTCGAAAGGCATCATGGTATAGCAGAAGGTTCCCCATGGAGTCATGAAGGTTGTTGACAACTAGTGCTCTAGATTGATGCGGATTTGGTTGTATCTGGAGAAGCCATCCATGAAGGATAGCAAAGCATGGCCAACCGTGGGTTGGATGAGTTGATCAATGCTTGGGAGTGGGAATTTGTCTTTGATCGTTGCCTTGTTCAAGTCTCAGAAGTCTATACAAATTCGTATCCCTCTTGTTTTCTTCGAAACTACAACGATGTTGGACACCCACTCTGAATAGTCAACTGTGCAAATGAAACCTGCTCGATACAACTTAGTGATTTCATCCATCATGGCTAGTGTGATTTCCAGCTTAATCTTACATGTCTTTTGCTTGACTGCCTTCACGTGTGGGTCTAGGATGATGTTATGTTGAATCAGCCGTGGATCTAGACCTAGCATGTCACTGTATGACCATGCAAAAACATCGATGTGATCCTCAAAGTTTTAACTATGCCTTCATGTATTTGTGTGTCTAGGAGGGAGCTAAGTCTTAACGTCTTTACCTCCTTCTTTGAAGTGGTTACAGATGTCTCAACAAGAGGGTCCTCAGTTATGTCCCCGACCTCTAAGTCTAGTGCTTGGACCAGATGCTTGGGCCAGTCTGAGGGTGCCTCTAAGGCTACTATGATGCTGGTTGTAGTCAACCCTCAAGTTGATCATGTTGGGGTTCAACCATTTCACGAGCTTGCCCTATGGCCCTACTAACATTAAAGGCTTGGAAAGGTCATGATGGATTCCCATCTTTTGTTTGACCTGCCATCATAAGACGAAAGCTTGGGTAAGGGTCATCAAAGATTGTGTGATATGAAAATCTACAAAGCAACACTGAGATGCAGCTTGCTAAGTATGGCAATGTAAAGATTGAAAGTTTGCTAGTTTAAGGTCGTGGCGGACCACCAAGGCACAAGAGTCTAGAATTGCTAAAGATATAAAAATTGTTGATGTGAAGTGCGAAGTTGTGTAACCGTTGATATGCGAATGCCAAACTGCTAGTTTAGTGTCATCTTGGCCTGCCATATTATAACACACAAAATCTTAATATGCAAAATAAATAAGAAAGTGAGAGTATGTGGAGCATTGAACTACCAGTGTAGAAATGAAGACATGAAACTGCTAGGAAATGTGATACTACCTATGTCGAAGCGTATGAGGTAACTGCTAATTTAAGGATGTAGTTAGTTTAATGTCATTGCGGACTGCGAATGTAACGAGTCGAAACTACTATTTTAGGGTCCTTTCAGACCTTGAAGGGTGCAACTATGCTAGGCTCATTAGTTTAAGGTCTTTTCGGATCCTTAGTCAAAAACAAATATTATATATTCTTTTTTTTGTTTCCGGGCAAGTGAGTAGTTGGCTTGGAGCATGCCAAGGCTTAAATGCTAATAGTGTTATGATGTCATGGCAAGCATGCTATGCTGCATGGTGCGCTCTGCATTACTTAGAGAGAGAAATAGGTAAGTTTCCCCATCTTGCCCTTATGGCTATAAATAGGGGTTAAATTCGGGTAATTTCGTTGTTTCTACCATAAGAGCGCAAAATCCTCATCGGAGCACTCGGTGATCTCAAACCGCGAAGAAATTGTGTTAATTGTTTAGCGAGTTGAATTTCTAAAGCACAGGTCATAAATCTACAAGCAGGGCCATGGCTCCTAAAACTCATTTGGTGCTTGTGAAGGTTGGGGAGGCAAAAAAACCCCTGAGGCATGAGCCACAAGCACATGTTCCGGTGCAGGAGAGCACACCATTGACCCAATGAGTTTTCATGTCTCCTTTACCCTTTTCATCTTGCGTCTTTTGCCGCTTTCTGCTCTAGTTTTGCATCTTATTTGTTTTGCTATTTGTATTTTTTGCGGCCATGTTGTTTTAGCCTTTGTGTTGCCGCGGCCTCTTTTTCTTTGTCGTGGCTGTTGTGCAAGGGTTTCGTTATGATTGCATGCAAGGCTATTGCTGCCATCATGGTTGTCATGACTGCGGGGCTGGGGCCATTTAAGTTGTTTAACCTTGGCATGCCATGATGTAAAACCCTCGGGAGGGTTTGGTTATGTGTGATGTGGCACTGCGGCACGTGTTTTATCTGAGTATGTTGTTAGTTGTTTCGAGGCTACTTGCATGTTCTCGCTATGCTAGGCTTTCACATCCTTGCTACGCTATGTATGGATAAGGGGTTATGCTATGCTATATTTATGATCTGCTAAGTGCTGCTATGTTGCGCATGTATTGCATTCAAATGTGATGCCAATATTTGCTGGTTGCATCGTGCAAGGTAGGGCCAAGGTCTAGGTTTATCATTTTGGACCTTGGAGGGGTCCTATGTCATGTGGGTAGACCTATGGCCAACGTTCCTCCTCCTCCAATACATGTGGGGGATCAAGCAGTTTGGTTCAGGAAAGGGGCACGAGACTTCTTGCAATTCCTTCTCAACCACTTTAGTTTGATGGTTTGGTCCTCCTTAGACAAGACACAGGCATCCGGCATAATAGAGGCCATGCTGCCAGGGGCAAATCGGGGCATTCTGAGACATTTAGCCTAGATCTGGGACATGCTAGAATACCAATGCTATCACCAGTACAACACATTATACCTCGCGCGCCACATGGCAATGTGCTTTCAGAACCCACAAGGGACCATCTATTGTGTTCGCGGGTGAGTTTCACATATTTGCTTTGCTTGGTTGTGCAACGTCGGCCGTACCTAGCCGAGTGCTGATAGTGTGTGCTTATCACCAGGTTCTATATTGACGATGATGGGGTTCATGACTAGCTGGGTGAGTTGGCCATGATGCAGCTAGCCCTATAGGAATTTTCCTCTGCCAAGAGCCTATGGGTGGGTGTGATTAGTCATTGTGGGGGGGAATACCGTTCCTACCTATGCATGCTCACCACTTTCTACAGTAAGTGTAGGGTGAAGGGTTGGCTAGACAAGGAGTGGAGAGAACCTTTCAAGCAGGTCATGCTTGAAGCAGTTCTGGCAGTTGAACTCCTACTATTCCCATTACCGTATAGACCTGGTGGGTTAACAGGCACGCGCCACATGCTCAAGTGTATTTGTATTTTTTTTTTTTGCATTTTTTGCATTGTTATGCTAAGTACGTTTCATGAACATTCTTGCAAGGGTGAAGAAGCCTCGTGAGGTGATGGTGGTAACTACCAAGAGGCAAGGGAGAACATCTACTTCAAATACGGTGAAGTAGCGACAAGCCAGAGCTGGTTAGAATGAGGGGCTCTGGACCCCTTACTCAAGAAAATCTGAAGGGCTGGGCTTATGGATTTGTTCATGGCTCCAAATCTGGGCATCTCTACTACCAAGATACTCTCCTTGGTCAACTCCTTCTCTGGGTAGGCGAGTCATTTTCGTACATACGTGCGGGGTGTGCGGGTGGTCATTGACATCAATGACCAGCTATTTATGGATTTGTTTGGCATCCCTGCTGATGGTGTTGACGTGGTGTCAAAGGGCAATCAGGAGTTGATCCTTTAGAAGTAGCATATCGAGGAGTGGCTGAGGTTCACCAAGGAGTGAAAGGGGTTCCCTATGGAAAAGCTTAAGGATGGTCCTACCGTGGGGATATACCCAATTTTCCATGCCCATGCATTCCCTCAACTACTCACCCAAGGGGAGGTCCTGGGGCTTGAGTAGGCTTGGGTAATGTAGGAAGTCATGGAGGAGGGGGCCCATTACAACTGGGCCGAATTCCTATGTAGTGGTTTGCAGGCCAAGATTTTGGGACTCCGTGAGCAAACGAAGTCCTGCTCTAACATACACTATGCCTTCTACATAGGCTGTTTAAAGCACTTCGTGGAGTTCCTGGTGGTCTAGGAGGATGGAGTCTAGTCTGAGCTAGATCGCGACTAGATTCCCAAGCCATGGATTCGATAGGTCCTTCGAACTATGCAAGCCTAGGATCCCCCAGAAATGGTCGAGGACTCGTTGTCTGTAACAACTAAAGGTCTGGTAGTTCGTAGCGCTTTTAGCCAGGACAATGTGGGAGAGACATCCCCTATCATAACTGGTAACGTGATGCAAGGTGAATGTCTCATAGCTGAGACCATGCCCACAGAGCTATGAAGGAAGAGACCTCCCCCAGCGAGGGAAAGCCCTCATGAAGAGGAAGGACAAAGACGGTGACTCAAGCTATGACGAACGCAACCCCCCATTGGTAAGCATTTTTATATAATGTTTACTTTTTTATTTTCTACTATTCTATGCTTCATTAGGTAGTGCATCATAGCGTGGCATCTATTTTGAGTTAACTTGTTTCAAATTGATGTATGTATGTCCTTTTGTGAGCAAAAGAAGAAAAAGATGAAGAAGAAGCCAAAGAGAAAGTGTCGGCCCTCAAGACGACGATGACAAATAAAGATGCGGGGGCCCTGGTTTTGGAGGAAAGGGCCCCAGTCAGGAATAATGGAGCTCCTATCTCTAGGGTAGGGGCTCTTGTCATTAGGGAGCCTCTTCCCACCAATGAAGAGGTACCTTCCCAAAATAAAAAAGACACTGGTCTCCTGAAAGGAAAGGCACCAGCACATGAGGTAGGTGCTTTCATGGGCTTGGCTAGGCCTTCTACCGAGCCTACCATGATCTTCTTGCATTGGCAAGAAGAAAGACTGCAGCCAGATGCTAGTGAGTTAGGCTTTGCGTGTGCCTTACCGTAGTCCATTTTGGCCATTGCTGACATGCTTAATCATGTAATAGGTGCTACTACTGATGTCTCAAGACCTTCCCCACCTCGTATGGAGTCATGGGCTGAAGTCCTCGACAAGTTTACGTTTGTTTAGGGACTTGTCAATGACATGATCAAATTCCTTCAATAGGCGGACCCTCGTGAGGGTAAGTACGAGTGCTAACTATCCTTATGTTGCTACGCTAAAACTTTCGAGTTTGTTGATTATGTTATGCTAATGTGATTACTATGCTCTATGCACTGAACAGCCTCTCAGCTCAAGTGGGACCTGGCGTGACCTATGAAGGTTGGCGCCATGCCCACACTCTCGCCTGACGTGACCGAGCTATCTCGTCGTATGTTTGACAAGGATTACAAATGTGTCTTGCACTCGACGTGCTCTCTGTGGGAGTGTAGACGTGCCAATGAGAACCTATGGAAATGGGTCCAAAGGAGCGAGCAGAGAGAAGCTAGACTAGCTGCCGAGGTGGAGAACCTCAGGTCAAGGATCAATTTCCTCATAAATCGTAACCCTAACCTTGTTGATTTGGAAAGGGCTATAGATGACTACACCAGGTTTTGGACTATCATTCATAAAAACATTGAGTCCACCCATGACATAGTTGAACAGTAGATGGAGATGGACTTGCTCGCCCAGAAGTGCCAAGATATGAAGGACATCAGTGCTAAGGTCTTCGAATGGGGAAAAACCCAGAGGGATCACAAACATACATACAAGCTAGAAAATGAAATCCATCAAAGATTGTATATAGATGCTACTGTGGAAGCATTCTCATATGAAATGTTCATGAATGCCATTCACACTTCTAAGGCCTATGCTAAGTTTAAAGAGCAGGTGAAGGTCACGGAATCTCCTGACTTGAGGGTGAACCTTCCTACAAGAGAGACCACAACTGCCTCCCTTTCCCTAGAACCTCTAAAGTGGATGACCTTGGAAAGGGAGAAAGTTGCTGCTGCAAATGCTAAGCCTAGTAATAGGCGTTGGATGGACATTTTGATAGAGGAGATTTCGCATCGCCTCAGGCTTAGTCTAGACCAGATACCCCTTGAGACTGACACAGGCTCCCCTTAGGTTAGTCGCTTTAATGTTATGCTATAGTTAGTGTTTATTGCATTTGTTTCCCTAGCTAACTACTTCATTTTTGGGATACAAGCTCACAACGAAGGTGTCAGACCCATGGAGGAAGGAAATGAAGAGCCAGCACAGGAGAGGCCGATGCACAAGTAGATGAAGCAAAGGCAAACGGCGAAGGCAATGCAAATGGAGATAACCCATGATAGCATGGGACTTTCTTTTTTTTTTTGAAAATTTTTGAAAATTTTGCAAACACTGCTAATGGGTAAAAATTTTGAATGAAATGAGAAACTTTAGAAAGGAAACCGATTTTGTATTAACTTATGTACTATGTAAATTTTTTATGCTCTCATATGTTAGGTTTAGGCCATTCCGGGCCATTGCTAGTTTTGGGCCATTTCAGGCCATTACATAATAAGTTAAAGCAAAAGAAGACAATGCTAGTTTTAGGCCATTTCGGGCCATTGGTGTAGCATGCCAGGAGAGCAGCATGTTGATAAAGTGAAATGCAACGATGCTAGTTTTAGGCCATTTCAGGCCATAGCGTATCATGCTGAAAGGACGACATATTGACAAGGCGAGGAAACGGTGAATGTGCAAGGATAGCAACTGGGTGGGAAGTCGTAAGGCTACTACGCTATGCATAGTTGCCTCTTGAACTTTCGTGGGTTGATCGGAATGTAAGGTCGAGGTGCTTCGCCAGGGCCCCTGCTCATATCACTGTCCTTCTCTTGGAAGGGTGACTCAACCCATGCATTTTTGATTTGAGGGTCAGATCATTCGACCAATCCCTTCATTGCATGATTAATGCATGCATGAATAGGCACTTCATCTTCAAAGGTTGTAACTTTTGAACCCTGTTCCATGCCTACATTGCTGATTGCTTGCGTTACCACTCTGTCACCGTGGATTATCACCTCCCTACCTGCGTATGGTAAGTGGATTTCTTGGTGTATAGGCGAGGAGACAGCCCTAAGTTATGCTAACCATGATCTTCCCAAGATCAAGTTAAACCCGGGCATTTCTTCGACCATGATGAACATTGCGTCTGTGGGGAACTAGTCCCCTACTACAAAGTTTACATGAACCATGCCCCTCACTAGGATGCGTGCCCCATTGAAGGACCTCAGACACAATGTCACCGTTGGTTTAATCTGGTCAACCAATCCCAACTTATCTATAATAGGGAAGGAAATGACTTTTTTGGTAGCCCCATCATTGACATGTACCCTTCGGATCTGATGTTGGCCGACCCGAATTGTGATGAAGAGAGGCACCATAGTCACTTGACCCCCTTCGGGATCTTCCTTAATGGCGTCGCTACTGAAAGTTAATTGAGGTATTGCAGACTCCATGGGTATAGATGGGAGTATGACCAAGTGGATCGCTTCCTCTTCTGCTGGCATGTTTTCGTTAACTGAAATCGTCGTTAACATGCGGACTAGAGCCTCGCGGTGGGGTATAGATGTCATGACTAGGTCGTACAAGCTCAATGTAGCATTTTTCTACTTTAGGGCTTACATGACCTAGGTGAGGGTGTCCAAGAAGTCTTGGCCACCTGCCTATTTGACACTTTCCTCCTCTTTGATTCATCCTAGAAGACGAATCTCTCGAGGAGAGATGACCTCAAACCTAGGTTTAGATCCTTGTCGGCAAGGTAATGCAGGTTGTGTAATCGTGTCGACCTTTATCTTAGGTGACAAAGATGCAAATGCGAGGGGTGAAGGTGTAGGTTTGGGGATACTCTTGACAGTACTTCCCTTTGACGTCTCGCCAACCAAGTAGGCTTCTTGCTTTGTGGGACGAGAAGGCTGTTTAATGATGTTACGCGGGATAGGGGCCGTTGAACACATTGGCCCCCTGATGATGAATGGAGCTAGAGGTGTTAATTGATGAGACTACGTGGCCTCGCTAGTGGGTGATATGAAGGTAGATGCCCATGGTGTGACTTTCAAGATAAAGGATAGCTGCAAGCTCAGACCAACCATTGGTGGTGTTGGTGCACTATGCTGAGGCACACGGATCACAAAAGGCTGGAGGGGTGGCATGGGATCATTGTCAATGCCGATGCCATTGATTACATAACTAGCATTATTGGCATTGAGGGGATCTGTGTAGACATACATAGATTGATTTTCAAGGTGTACTGGGTTGCTTTCGTCTAGCATCAGCTTCCCTAGATCGATCAATCTTTGGATGTCATCCTGCAACGACAGATAATAATCCATGGTGTGACCACATAGTTGGTGGTAGTCACAAAACCTGTCTAGCCTGAAACCCCTAAGAACTGGAGGCTCATTGGATAGGGCCAAAGAGGGATTCTTAATGAGCTCACAGTAGCGTTGGTGTCTTACATTTGCTTTTTCTGACATCTGCTTGTGTTGGATGTATCCCGCTGCCAATAGTTGCTTTAGGAGTTTTGAAGGTTTAAGAGGCAATGGGATGTATTTCAAGTAATCTTTACGCTCAAAGTTTGGTTTAGTGTATGCAGATGTCTTAGGCACAGATGCAGTAGGTTGTGGTGTTTGGCCCAGTTTGGGAACAGGGTTAACCATACGTAGGGCTGGTTTCTTGTTATTCTTGCTACTGCTGCTACTAGGCTTAGGTTTGGCCTTGGTCGCCACAGTGGCCACTGTGGTTGTTGAGGCCTTACCTTTGTCCTTTTTTGCAAAGGTGTTCTTGTAAGTGATGTAGGTCGGGTCTTTGCTTGCCTTGGCCGTGTCTTGTATGCTTTTAGTTTGAGCAAAAAATTAACTCAAAGAGTGTGGAGTGAGGTAAGATAGTTTGGACTTGATGAAGTCATTTACTGCACCTTTAAAGATGGCTAACAAGTTAGCCTCCATGATGGGCTCGCAGATTTCATTAAGGGTCACGCTCCAACGTTGGATAAAGTTTTGGATTGGTTCTAGCAGGTCTTGTTTCATGCTCATCAGCTGGTCCAGCATGGTTTCTGGCTTCAAGTTGTACTTGAAGCGTGTCATGAACTGGGTCAAGAGTTCTTCCAAAGTTGAAATGGATGAACGTGGCAACGCGCGGTACCAATCTAGGGCTTTCCCGACTAGGGACATGGCGAAGACATGAATGATTGTATGCGGCCATTGTAGCAATAGCAAAGACTCTGATTGGAAAATGATAAGATGTGTGTTGGGATCTCCCTCCCCATCATACTTCGTGAAGTTTGGGAGAGGCATCCCAGGAGGTAATGTTAGAGCAGGGATTGCAGGGTTGACAAGGTTATCCTAGTAAAAGTCCATGACTTGTATCGTGTCGGACCCAACAGCTTTGAGGCATTTTATTTCCTTAGTAAGGGTCTAAATGAGATAAAATCCTTGGTCTAGACTCGGTGATGTTGTAGACGGTTGAGGGATTACAGATGTGGTTCCCATATGTGGAATGGTGGCGGTGGTGGATTGACCCATTGGCGGTGCCGTTGGGACAGCCCCTGCTAAAGGTGCTACCGGATAGACTGTTTGGGTCACTGGCAAGATAGACCATGATCCCATGCTAGGATGTACCACTTGCTAGGTTGGGTAGGTCTGAGGGCGAGTGTAATGAGACATCTGTGACAGTTGTAGAATAGACAGAGAGGCAAACGGGGTCCACCATGTGGACCGGCCTGGGCCTATTATTACGGGTGGAATAGATGCAAGTGTAGCAATTGACATAGAAGTTATCTGTGGTTACGGAGTAGGTATAGTATGAATATGCGGTAGGGTAGCCATGATAGGCATGCTACGTACTGCAAGGATGCACTGATGAACAACTTGTGGTGGCACGGTTGCTACGAACGTAACCGGGGAATAAGGGTGATGATATGCTGGGAATGTAGCATGGCTACCCATTGCAGTTGCAGTTGTAGGTTGCTAAAGCATTAGCATGATGACAAAGGAAGCAATGATAGGCAGCGAGTTGGCCCAGAAGGACTGAGTAGGTGGGACAGGAACGGGGTTGGCCTGACCTCCCTCGTTAGATTGGGAATCGAGTTCCTCCTGTCTATCTTGAAAGACGTTATCCTAGTTGGACACTATGTCTTGTTGCTCCCGAAGCCTGGTCAACTAGATTAGTTGATCTAGAAGCCTTTGGTATGCTTATGTTAAAGGTAAAGAAATGCTGGGGATAGGAATGAATTCCTTCCTATTGCAGTAAGCGAACTCGAAGCTACGTTTTTCTTCGTGTAAATCCAAGGGCATATTAGCCTGCACCTTTGCACAAAGGAAACTATAATGCTCATGTTGTTGGGCCAGTCCCTTAGGTCCTCGATTTTGGATTCTGAGAGACCAACATGCTTCCTGCATTGGATTTAGTAGTTTTTCGGCACCAGTAGTGCCTTGGACCATGAAGGGCACCTTCGCATTGAAGGTGTCAAGAGCGGTGGTGGTGGAAGCCATTGCTAAGCAAGTGATTATGCAAAAAATGCAAGAAGTGCAAAAGAACAAAAGGATTAAAAAAGCAACAAAAGGTGGCTTTAAGTCTTGCTAGATTCTGTAGGAATCGTCAAGGTGACCAATCTATACCACACAAAGCCTAAACAACCTCAAAGGGTATCACGTTTATGCCAATGCACGATGAGGTGCAGAGCACATGCAAGACTACCATAGGGCAAGTTTAGTTGACAAGCGATCAAGAAGGCTTTATGTCCCGCAAGATCCTAGAGGGACCATCAAGGCGACCGACCTGCACCACATAAGGCGTAAACAACCTTAAAGGGTGTCACGTTTATGCTTGTGCAAGCTAGGGTGCAAAGTATGTGCAAGACTATTGTAAAAGGAAAGGCAAGTTAAATCACCATTGAAAGGCTTTATGTCTCGTAGGGTTTCAGAGGAACTGTTGAGATGACCGATCTACACAGTACGACGCGTAAACAACTATAGATGGGTGTCAAGTCTACACTAATGCAAGCTGGGGTGTGGAAGGCGTACGAGACTACCGTAAGATGAGCAAATTAACTAGCGACCAAGTAGGCTTTATGTATCGTAGGATCCCAGAGGGACCATCGAGGCAACTTTTCTGTACCACACGGAATGGGGTATAAAACGTAGGCAAGACAACCATAGGATGGGCAAGCTAACTAGCAATTAGGTAGGCTTTATGTCTCGCAGGATCTCAGAGGGACCGTCAAGGTGACCAGTCTGCACCACACAAGATGGGGTGTAAGAAAACTGTAGAATGAGCTAGTTAACTAATGATCAGAGGCCTTGTGTTCTATATGGTTCTAAAGGAACCGTCGGGGCAACCGATCTGTACCGCAAAAAGCACAAACAACCGCAAGAGGGTGTTGCATTTACGCTCATATATACCAGGGTGAAGAAGGCTCACAAAACTACTATGACACATGACAAAGGCACCAAAAGGCCCTTCTTCTAGGGCCAGAAAACTGTAGCGACCAAAAATGTTGACGGCTGGAAGAACACCGAGGGTCGACAGGTGTGATAGTTCCAACCCTGTATCCGCAGGAGGGCCGTGCTGGGTGTGTGTGGACATGGGGTGCCCTGAATGGTCTGGTTGATCAGACAGGGACTTTCAGCGTCGATATAGCCTTTTGTAACATAAATAATGCAAAATGCAAGGTAATACTTGAAAGTAAATGAAACAAGAGAGGAACTGAAAAAGGATGCGATAGTAATACAAAGTAATGCTTAAAGGTGAATAAGATAGAAAATAATGCAAAAAAAAAGACAACAAATGAGAGATAAAGTAAAGTGTGGTTAGAAACATGCACTGCTCCGAAGCTACAAACTTGCTCGGTCAGGGTGGATACAATCAACTGCACAGCATGACAGAGTGTAGAAATCCCAAGGGTAACCAAGGCGTGCCGGGCAAAAAGAGCTATGCACTTAGATGTGGACTCATGTACAAATAATGCGGGGTTCTACCAAGGTGGTAGAATGGAGATGGGGACCTCACACCAATCGAGAGAGACTCGCTATTTACAGTGTTAGACAGATGACTTTGATCTACAATGCTGGGAAGAGGGGAAATCTTTGTTTCATAATTTCAAAGTTCCCACCACTTGGAAGCTGTCTGCTTAAAGAAAGATGCGAACTCTTTTGAAATTTCCAACTTTTAAAAATTGTGGACCCCTTTGCATGCTGTTTGCCAGGGTATTTATAGGACTGAGGGCATGCAAAAGGGTGGTTTGAAGGTTACGTGCCTCGGGCCTTGGTTGTCTTGCTAGCACCACTCATGTCGTTTGTGACCGTTGGACCTACAAGACTGTTGCAATGCGAACTTGTATGCAATAACTGCAATCCTACTACGTCGTAATTACACCGTCAGCGTTTGGAGACATGTGCCAATGGTCTAATTAGGTGGAGTGCATTGATGTTGCACAACCACCTATATGCCTTGCTGTGCTTTGTGACGTAGCATGGTTGGTGTAGCATAGCACTTTGTCATGCATTCTACTATATGTCACATGCTTGCTACATTATGCTACGCTACGTAGCGTAGCAACTTGCCTTAGTCACGAAAGCTTTGCTAATTTACAAGCCTTGTCTCCTGCAATGCAAGTCTTGCAAACTTTGTTGACTCCACCTTTCGAATTGCCTTCTGTTTCTTCTGCAGGATTGCTACACCTTGCTGCACCATGTAGCTCAGCGTAGCATAGTAGTAGACATGGTCTGCCACTTCTTGACGGAAAGGGACATCACTACAGAACTTGAAATTGAGCGAGGGGAGTGGGTTGTGAAGTTGTTGCCATGCTACACTATGTGATGTCACATAGCATAGCACTTTGTTCCACTATTGTCTTCTGAAGCTTGCTACGCTACATAGCGTAGCGTAGCGTAGCAAGCTTTGTGACTTAGAAAACTTGCTGACCTATTTCTTGCACATCCAGAATGCTACTACTGATTCTGCACTCTATTTCTAAGTAGGCTGCTGGCTATTTAGACTACTTTGGTGGGTGGGTAGGATGGTACAGAACCTGTCCATGCTCAAACTAGAAAATTTTCCGAACTGGCCGACCTGGACTCAAAATGTTCTCCTCCCGATGAACTGCCATAGTGCGATGTGAACTGCAAGAGCCTGGTGAAGCAAGGATGACCTCACATTTTTAGGGTGTTTCACAAACAATTGTGAAGGTGCAGATAATTGGATGACACGGATGGCATAAATAAAAAGAATTTTATTATAATAATGTCTAAGGGTAAAGAAGTTAACTTAACTTAACCAAACCAAAAGATATGCAAGTGGGTCCTCCCCAAAGCAAGCACAGGCCTTTTATGCCCTTGCATAACTTCAAACCAAGGAGTCCATGGGCACCATGGATGATTAATGCATATGGAAAGTTAAGTGCAAAAACCCAAAAGTAACTGACTGAGAAACCAAACACATCAAACCGGAATATTGAACCAAAACATGAAACTGGCAATGAGGTGAGGCATCAAAAGCATACATGAATGACAGAGAGAGTGGAATGGAGTTCCTAATTATGGTCACATATAGTCCCTTGTGGAGGTTATGATTAAATGACTTGGTAGGATCCATCCTTAGTCTAGATAAAAATCAACCACTTTCAATGACTTTGCTTCAACATTCTAAGGTAAGTCCATCCCCTAAGACACAAGAATGCTCCCACAAAACAACCACAATTCCAAATTGGCGTGGACGTAGGAAGTGAAAAAGGTCCTTAGTTAGAGGAGACAAGACAAGTCTCATAACCAGTGCTTGTAGTCCTTTTATTTGGTCTAAGGAGTGTGCCTTGAATTCCCATGTTTTTGTTTTTCAATGGAAACCACACCATGCAAAGACCCATGCATTTTTCACATTTTTTTTGTCCAAGGGGTGTGCTTTGAATCCTCTTTTTTTTTTTTTTTGAATGACGATCACACCATGCAAGGACTTATTATACTTCCTATTGTGAAATGATGCAAAATGGTGAGAAGCTTACGAGAACACTCCTACACATAGGAAAATAGAAAAATACAAAGAATACCACATCCCTTTCAAGCCAAACCCTATCCAAACCTTTGATTCCTTCCCAATTCTAAAAAATACATAAGTCACTAATTTATTAAAGTTGCATTAATGAAGAAGAGACTGCATGCTTCCAAAACAAGGAAAACCATAAAGTATGTGGATGGGTGGATGATGTGGACTCACTACCTATTACATGAAAAGAAACCATATCCCAGTTGTTAGTAATGACATTCAAAGTCAAAAACTAGATAGCAACAATCAAATTACAAATGAAGCATACCAGCATTAAGTGATGCATTACCATTGTACTTGCCACTTTATTAGTGAAAAAGTAGAAAAAAACATCAAACACAAGCAACATAACCATAAAAGAAAGTAAAAGAGTAGACAATAAATATTGAATATATTAATGATGGTGTAAAACAAAAACTAAGAGAAGACCAATAACCTTAAAAATACAAATATGTAAAACAAAGAAGATGAAAACAAAAAGTTTTCAAACCAAAAATGTGGAAAAAAAAGTCAAAAATTGAGGAGCCACCTAAGGTATTAGTATGGGTGGCCATCTCCCCAAAACTAAGTTGGAAGGGAGAGATCTGAAAGATTGAGTGTGGTTGTCCATCTGACGAGGTGTTTTTTGCATTGGTTTGCTTGGGCTCATGGAAAGGTTTTATCTGTTGAACGTTGACTAGTTGTTACTTGTCTAGATTGTCATGTTTGTAGATGATCATGGCCCCAGATGGAAAAGTCTCATCAATAATGTAAGGTCCTTCCCATAATGTTTGAAATTTGGTTCATTGGGGTACATGTGTAGGATTACAATAGAGAACCTTGTCTCCTAGTTGAAACTTGACTTTTCTTATTTTGAGGTCATGGCATTTCTTGTTGAATGCCTTATGTGTTTTATTGGATGACAGGGCCATTAACCAATTTTTATCTAACAATTTGAAACTCATTAAACGTTCTTTCTATGCTAGACTTAGATTTAGGTCAAGGTCATAGGTTGTAGAGAGTGTACGGAGCTCGAATTGGATGGGCAATGTTGGTAGTTTTCTATACATAATCTCATAGGGATAATAACCTATGGGAAGTTTCCATGTGAAGTGACAAGCCCAAAGGGCATCATTTAATTTAGTGCTCCAGTCCCTTTAGTACTTGCTAATGGTAGGCATTAAGATTTTTGTAATCTCCCAATTAGTGACATCAGCTTTACCATTGGCTTGGGGGTGATATGGTGTTGTGAGTTTATGTTCAACCCCCAAGCACTACATTAGTTTCCAAAAATTTGCACCTATAAAATGAGTTTCATCATTAGAAATTAATGCATGAGGTACACCAAACCTATTTATGATGTTTTTTTGTACAAATCAAGCAACAACGATGGATGTATAGTTGGTGACGGCTGCAGCTTCTGCCCACTTGGTACAATAGTCAACTACGACTATTATATACACCTTTCCATTTGATAAAGGTGCTATGGGACCCATAAATTCAATTCCCTAAATATCAAATGGCTCAAGAGGTTGTATCCATTGTTTTTTTGGCTTCTCCATTCAAGCTATCATTCCACCATCCCTCTGGCAACGATCACAAGCGTAGATAAATTAGTGTGCATCCATGAAAATTGTTGGCTAATAATACCCTACCATGAAGATTTTTATGGCCATGCATCTTCCAACATAATGGTCCCAACAAGAACCTTCATGAGAAAGGACCTTCATGAGCATCCTGAAGAATGCATAGTTGATCCGTATTAAGAACACACCAATGAACCAAGCTATCAAGACAAACTTTGTAAAGGTTTCCATTAATCTCTATGAAATGCTTGACCTGGTGAAGAAACTGTTGTTTCTTTCTACTGTCTAGCCCTTGCGGTAGTTCTTGCTTGAGAAGATAAGTGAGGATGATGTCATACCATTTTTTTCATCAAGAATTTATGCATTAATAGCACCTACAAGGAGAGATTCTTCAAGGAATTGATCAAATAAAGGGCTCTCTTCCGCCTTGTCATTCCATCTTAGTCATGATAAGTGATCCACAACCACATTCTTCACACCTTTAGGATCTACCATCGTGAGATCGAACTCCAAATAAAACATGAGCGACCATATGACACAGGGGCTTACCATTGGTTTGTTCATTAGAAATCTAATGGCGCTATGATCTATGTGCACAAACACTTTGTAGCCAAGCACATAGTGCTTGAACTTCTCTAAGGTGAACACCACTACCATCAGCTCCTTTTCTATGGTGGTGTAGTTTAGTTGTGCACCTACAATGCTTTGGCTTATGCAGTGAATGTAATATGGATGTTTTTGATCATCCATCTACGTAAGCATTGCTCCCAAAGCATAATTTATGCATCGGTCATCACATGAAATGGTCTAGACCAATTTGGTGGTTGAAGAATGGAGGTTTCAATAAGCTTTTTCTTTAATTGCTAAAATTTTGTTTCATATGTAGAGGTCCAAACGAATGATGCATCCTTCTTTGTCAATTCTACCAACAACTTGGCAATTTTGGAAAAATTCTCAATGAAGCACTAGTAGTAGCCAGTATGACCAAGGAATAACCACACTTCTTTGACTATTTCAGGTTGATTGGTTATTCCTTGGATGATCCTTATCTTTTTAGGGTCCACCTTGATTCCTACTTTTGAGATATGATGCCCCAATACTATGCCTTCATGGACCATAAGATGGCTCTTTTTCCAATTGAGCCTGAGGTTTGTTTCAACACATCTCTTCAATACTTGCTCAAGATGATCCAAGGCTTGCTCGAACGTAGCCCTATAGGTAGAAAAATTGTCCATGAAAACTTCTACCTTGCTACCAATATATTATTGAAAAATGCTAAGCACTAATCATTGAAATATGGCTAAGGCATTACATAGACCAAATGGCATCTGTCGGTAGGCAAACACCCCCCAAGGGCTTGTGAAACTTTTTTTTGCCTAGTCCTCTGGTGTAATCCAAATTTGGTTATACCCACTATAACAATCCAAAAATCTATAATAGCTGTGCCCCAAAATGGTGTCTAGCACTTGGTCAAAAAAAGGCAATAGAAAATTATCCTTGAATGTTGCTGTGTTGAGCAACTGGAAATCAATGCACACCTACCATTTGCCTCCTTTCTTTGGTACAATCATGAGTGAACTGACCCACTCATTATCTTCAATACGATAGATGAATCCTACTTTGAGGAGTTTTTTAATCTCCTCTTTGACAATCTACTTTAACTTAGGATTCAAACATTGTTGTAGCTATCGTTTCGACTTAACGGTGGGGTCAGTGTGTATCCTATGCTACTATATTCTTGGATCTATCCCAGTGATCTTAGAATATGATCAAGAAAAGGCTACTAACCACTTTTCCATAACTTTTATCAACTTTTTCTTCTATTCTATAGCAATCTTGGCATTAATGATTACTGACCTCCCATTTTTCAAAAATACGTACTCCATTCCAACTGGTAGCATCTTCAATTCTAGGGGTTCTTATTTAAAATTATCATAAATTTCTAGCTCACCCCAATTGACATCATCATTTTCTCCTTCGAAGAGCTGGTGGTGAACTTGCTCAAGTTCATCCATAATTGCAATGTACTTGTACATTAGGCCCTTGGTTGATTCCATGCATAATGTACTGCTTCTACCATTAGCTATCAGCCACTGGGTGCCCTCTTGTTTTGTGGCTACTTTGTATAGAAATATTTGGATATCAGCTTCTAGTGCACACTACTTGCATCCAGAGATAGATGTTTGCTTTACTGACCATTACTTCTACACACAATGGCACCCTAAATCACTGTACGTGATACATGGAACTCTCTTCTTCTCAATCTTTCCAAATTCATTTTCTTTTGATATTTTCAAGGAAATATCTCTAATGCCCATTTTGACATCAATAGTACTTAGCCATGTCCTTCCCATAATAATTGGAAAGGCCCCCTTGTATTTCTCCACATTGATTATAAGGAAATCAATGGGATATGACCACCCAAAAATGGTGGTGGTGATGTCTGTACTGTCTGAAATCGTCGGTGCAAGGCTGGAATGAAACAGACACCGAGAGATCTACAAACAAGCACAGAAGACTCTACCTTTGCTTGAGGGTAAGCTGGAATGGATGAAGGTAGAGTGCCTTGAATGGTCCACACGTAGATCAAACAAGGACTTACCCAACGTACACACTTTGCAATGCGTTGGGTTATATGTAAACGATGCACATTAAGCATGAACCATAACGTAAATAGACACAATAATGTAAACGTAAACTAGAAAAACAAAGAAAACTGCAATAAATTTGGGCAAAAATGTAAACTGTTTTGTATTGAAAAAGTGATTACAATGTGCACCGATCAGAACGTAGTTGTGGATTAATCACAAGGTAGACATTTAGCCCTGGTGGGTGATGACGGGTGTTGGAAGATGCAGGTTTTGGGTTGCAGGGAAATGCAGCATCCTAGTCTGATGCCCCAGTGTCCAAAGGTTGATGCTAGATTTGCTCAGTCTTTTTTATATTCAGTTTTTTTATCTCCATTTGTCAAAATTTCCAACCCCGATCTAGTGAAAAATTGGTGTTTTTATCAGTGTTGGCACATTTGGCCATTACATGGAACAATTGGAATATTTTGTTCAAAATTAGCACAATCCCTGGTTGTAAATTTGCAGTTTAGTATTGTGAGTTGATGGGTATTCTTGGAGAAGCAACCTAATGGTAGATAATCTTGATGTTGAAGCCTTCTTGGAAAGTAAAATTAAAATGCCAAGTTATTTTCTTGAGTGAAGATTGGAATAACAAAAAAAAGGAGGTGATTATTTACCACAAGAAAGCATACTCCCTATTAATATTAGCAAAATAGACAACACCGTGGGTAATGGATTATCAAAAATTGGCTAAGACTTGGAAGCAAGTGAAGGAATTAATGGACTACCAACAGGTTTTGAATCCCATAAATTTAAAATTATCAAAGGATGTAAAGGTTTCTGTATTGCAAATGAACCCAAATTCCCATAAGTCCAAAGGCCCATTGTTAACACTGCCGGAGAAAAAACTGAAAATCAGAAAAATAGAACTGAATGACGTGGTTTTTGGGCAAATCCATTGGCTTGCCATTCAGGATTGCACCCACACATTGGCCAGATTTACGTTGCCGACTCGCCAGATGCCGAACCTGAGTTTGTGGAGCGCGTGGGAGGCCCTTCTTTCACAGTTAAAGGGGGTTTCGGGCTGCAATCGTGTGCAGGCTATGCAGACAGAAATGAGGCTAGTTTAGGGCAGAACGCAGTGGGCATATCATCGATTTCAGTAGAGACACTTGTGGATTTCAGAAGAATGGATGCCTATTTCGTGCAATGAACAAATCTGGGTTTTCATCCTCAACAACGGCAAATGCCTTTAAAACCTTGGTGGATGTTGCTTGAAGAATCTACACCAAATGTTGGAAGAAAACTTTGTAAGCCAAACAGTTTACCAGTTATCACAGACAGAAGGCAGCGAAAATCTATGAAGCAAGGATTAAATCATATAATCATCAAAACCTACAAGGAATTTTCGAGAGGCAGAGGTTACAACAGTTGTAGATCCTTACGGAACACACGACGACGTTTCATAATGCGGCGGTTGAGTCTTCTCCTATGATGGCAGTTGCTGGTAACGATTTTTGGCCGAAGAAGATATTTTGAATTGGTTCCGGGCAGTTGCAGGATCGGTGCCTTCACCTTCGGGCTCATATTTCGGACCATCTCGAATTTTAATTTCAATTATCGAAGATGCAGAAAGGATAAATTAACTACCGCTACCACCAATAAGGTGGATATTATATTATATTTTTTATGATAAAATCTTAGAGCTTAATGACACTTAGTATCTAAAATTTTAATTAAATTAAACTAGATTAGGGATTTTAGATTTATTTTAATAAATTACTTACAAAGGTAATATTTATAATATGTACAAATATTAATTCCTCCTAACTTTATGAATAACTTCCTAACTATATAACTCCCTCCTAATTAAATGGGCAAGTAACCTCCTAACATGTTGGGCAAGTAATCTCCTAATTGGTTGGCCAAGTTACTTGGGAGAGAAGTTAGGTGAGATATTTTTGAATATGTAACTTCCCTACCTACCTTGAAAACCTTATAAAAAGGCTTCATGAGGACTTGGGAAGAGGAGGAGAATTTTTGGGAAAAAAAAACTTTTGGAGAAGAGACTTTTGGGAGGTATCATACATCACACTTTGGAAGGCTACTAGTTAGCACTTAGGCTCTCACTTGAAGACACTTTGGGGTCTTGAGAAGAGCATTTGCAAAGAAGATTTGTAAAGACGATTGCTTGTAAGATAGCTTGCTAAAGGAAAGATTTTAGCCTCTTTGTCATGGTCCTGTGAGTTATGCATTT